>NNCF01126713.1:107875-145251 GCA_002313205.1 Laupala kohalensis | reverse complement strand
GATATTCTTTGATGATTATTATTAATGAAACATTGATGAGTACCACAAGGGTTTCTGGCATCGTCGCACTCGCATATATCAGTTCACTGCCATTTGACGCTATAACATGGACTGGGCGCAGTCAGTAATGCTAATTACTTTATAGTTTGTAATTGAAGCTGGACCGCCAGTTGTCAAAACGAGGTAGGAGTGGCGAATTTCTTTTCGCCTCTCGTTACTACCAGAGTACTCACTGCTCCGCCCCGTAGGTACCATTCGCCTTTACTGCTACCAGAACCAGACGACCCTCAGCGTAACGTAATAGATACTATTGCCATTATTATCAGCTCAACTTGACGACGAGATTATGGCATTAATATAAGTTCGTGGCTAGTTAATTCTCCGAGGTGTTGGCGTCACACAAACCGAAAACGTTTGCCAAAGGTCGGACGACACTTGAAAACGAAACCGATCAACTAATCGGAGAGTTATCTCAAAAAAACAACTCCAAGTTCATCGTATCATATCGAAAAATAGCTCAGCTCTCTCTCTCTCTCTTTCAGAATAACTCAGTAAAGTCGACCTTCATAATATCGATCTAACTCAGAAAAATGACTCAGAATGTTGTCATAATGATAATAACGATCTCTCAATGAAATGTCTCGTAATAATCTCCAGGAGCGACTCAAGTAGCTCTATCCTCCCTTAACGTCCCAAAACTTAGAGATAATGTTCCACCCTTCCTGACATTATTTTGTTCGGCCAATAATCTCTTTTTTCCCTCCACGTGGATTATATTGATTGGTTAATTTTGAATGACGTCTTTTCGTTTTGGACGAATAGCAAGGTTTGATTATCACAATACTTCGTTGTCTCCGAAATCTTAGTGTTTTTCCTATCGAGCCCCTTTCTATAACAATACGAAGGATCGTGACCCTCATCTTTTCACAAGGTGATATTTAATAGTAGAAAGTTACCCTCGTCCCTCTGTTCTTGCCAGTGACACTTTATTTCAATGCCTCTGTCCCCCATCATTGATACTTCTTTTCATCCTAAACCCCAGATCTTCTTCTACGCCGATGTTTTCTGGCCCATCGTTAATACTGCCTTTCGTCAATCATTTTTTATTGTTGAGTCATGAGCTTTGTAGCTCGACAGTCAAATTTACTTGTTTACCACTATACCTTCCGTCAATCAACATTCTTGCTAATGGACTCCTTCGTCCGGCGAGAAGCGCCCTACAACGAAACGTCCTTTTCTCTGTTTTTTGTATAAATTTACGCGTGGTTCTCGGATCTATCTCCAAAATAACCCTAACATTCCTCCCGAATTTCTATAGTAATTTTCCATTTGTGTTTTCAAAGTACATGTCAACATCGTATCTGGCCAATAATATCTCACAGCTATTCAATTTACTTTCCCTAGCCTTTGGTCTCCGGGAATTAACTGCGCAGCATGTCAAGACACTTGACTGATATTTTTATGACTTTATTCAAAAGAAACCCCTAGTTCTACGCCCCAAACAAACCAGTCTTCACACTCTACTCTGCCTTTTGTCCTGCTGCTGCGTCCCTTCGAACCATACCCACTCGGGTGCGATATTTATTTATGATCCAATCCTTTTAATAATTTTCAGAATAAATTGTAATTAAAAGTAATGAATTAATTATTCATTACAATAGTGATATTCTGTTCATTACACGTCTTAGGGAAGAGTTAAGCAATCAGGTGGGCTCAGCTAGTTTGATATTAAGTTCGAGATTATACAATAGACACATTATATAAATAAATTTATTGTCAAAAAAGCAATTCAAACTGCATATGACCACGTGGAGGACAATAAACTAATTTACCCTTAGGAAGAAAGCAAGAGACTATACCATCAATTCCGATCAAGGGCCCTAAGGCAGAGGCGGATTCAAAAATTTAAACAAAAATTCCTAGATAAAATAAAACGTTAGCTACGAGTTATAATGCTTATAAAATGTCAATATGTTTGTAATTTAACACATACACATATTATTATCGAATTATAGTTTATTCTGAGTATAGTGTTTAAAAATCATAAGAATTGAAATAACACTAAATTCACGATTTATTGTTACAATAAACACGCCCCTAGACAAAGCCTAGAGAACCTGTTAAGAAATCCGCCTCTACCCGAAGGAAAAACGGAGAATAACCCGGGCCAGGATGGGGCTACAGAATTTATGTACACAACCGTGCCAAAGTTAANATGGGGCTACAGGATTAATGTACACAACCGTGCCAAAGTTGAGTACACATAAAACGAAATTAATATGAATCATAAAAAAAACTATCATGCAAGAAAATAGTTTTTGAAATTGTTATAAGTTATTTTAAAAGTACTACAGCAACGGCTTGAGAAATACAACTTCTTCCACACATCTCTGTCCGTACATCCACTGGGTATGCGGTCAATGATCTTTTAATAGGAGGTCCGCAGATTCAGCGAAATTTGATGGACATATTGTTGGAATTTAGAGTGAATATTGTATCATTCAGTGCTGATGTTCAAAAAATGTACCGACAGGTCAACATAAAACGATCTGACTAAATATTTCAATTGATTCTCTGGCGTGAGGACCCAGAAAAATAAATCCAAATTCTATCTTTCAATACCTTGACGTAAGGCTTTAAAAACAATTATTTTGGGACGGGAAGGTGCTTATGGAAAGTGGCAGAGGAAAGGAAAGCGGCATACCCGGGAGCTATTGAAATTGTAAAAAATAATATCTATGTAGATGATTTACTGAGCGTAAGTAACGTTGTGTAATCAGCGGTAGGGATAACTCAACAAGTAAATGACATATTAGCACAAGGTAAATTTCCTCTAACCAATTGGGCTAGCAACAGCCCAGAGTTTCTTTCATATTTTTCTTAAGAAACCTTAGCGCAATCACCGTTGATTTTAAGGACCGAAGGCAACGTAAAAACTCTTGGTCTAAAGTGGAATATTAAGATGACGCATTGAGTATGTGAGGCGAACTCGAACCTTTTCAGGTTCCCTCCATAGGTACCATAAGAAAAATGTTGAGTATTGTCAGTATGATCTTCGATCGAAATGTTTTTTTAAGCCCAGTAACGATACGATTCAAATTGTTCATTCAAAGGCTGTGGAAGGCTACGTTACAGTGGGATGTTCCTATCGAAGGAGAGCTTCAGCAAGAGTGGAAAGAATTGTCAGAAGAGTTGAAGTTTATTCCAGATGTGATTTTTCTCTCGTTGTGTTATTCCGCCTGGTTGTACGGACAACCACATTCTCCTTACATTGTTACTCTGATGCGGGTCCTAGAGCGTATGGTTGTGTCATTTATATCGTTTCTCAGAATGGTAGCACTAACACATGCAACTTATTGTGTTCTAAAACTTGAGTGGCCCCCTGCTCTCAAAATTTGACAATTTCAAAGCTGGAGTTGTGTGGAGCAGTGCGACTAGATAAACTTTTCGACAGGGTGCGAATAAAACTGCTCACTCTTTTAAAAAATATTCATCTTTACACTGATAGTACCGTTGTCTTGTCCTGGATAAAGAATGAAAATTTAAACTGAGCACTTTGTTTCTCGTCGGATTTAGATCATTAGAACCTTGTCTAGAGATGTGGTTTGGTCACATGTGAAAGGTTGTGAGAATCCAGCAGACCTTTTGACACGTGGGATGTCTGTAACCGCTCTGAACAGCTCAGTCCTGATAATCTAGGAAGAGAAAACGTCCAAGACATAAACAAAATGCCCAATGTAATAAAATCTACAACCCCATCAGAAGGTGTTCTGCCATCTCAAGCCATTGTAAATGAGGTCGTCGAGAGGAAAGGAAATGAATCTTACTTAATGAAAGTGATAGCTCGATTTTCATAGTATCATTTCCTTATTAGAACTATTGCTTACTGCCTCCGATTCGTTGATAATTGTAGAGCTACAATAACAAAAAAAGCCAAAAACATATATCCCTTATCAGTCATACTGTTTGATCAATCGCTAAAACTAATAGTTAAGGAGGTTCAATTCCATATCTTTCATATTGAAATAAAGGCATTAACGTCTGAAAAGGAATTGCCAAAGGGCAGTAAATTAATTGGTTTATTTCCTACTATTAATAATAATAAATTTAATAATAAATTTATTGTCAATAAACAGTACAAACTGCGTATGACCACGTGGAGGACAATAAACTAATTTACCCTTAGGAAGCAAGCAAGAGACTATACCATCAATTCCGATCAAGGGCCCTAAGGCAGAGGCGGATTCAAAAATTTAAACAAAAATTCCTAGATAAAATAAAACGTTAGCTACGAGTTATAATGCTTATAAAATGTCAATATGTTTGTAATTTAACACATACACATATTATTATCGAATTATATATTATTCTGAGTATAGTGTTTAAAAATCATAAGAATTGAAATAACACTAAATTCACGATTTGTTATTCAAATAAACGCCCCTACACGAAGCCTAGAGAACCTGTATAAGAAATTCGCCTCTACCCGAAGGAAAACCGGAGAAAAACCCGGGCCAGGATGGGGCTACAGAATTTATGTACACAACCGTGCCAAAGTTGAGTACACATAAAGCTAAATTAATATGAGCCATAAGACAACACAATCATGCAAGAAAATAGTTTTTGAAATTGTTATAAGTTGTTTAAAAAGTACTACAGCAATGGCGTGATAAAGTACAAGACGAATTTAACTTTTATTAAAATCAATAAATTCTTTTACATTGTAGAAGCACTGGTGCAGGAGGTAGTTTTTAACCGCTGATTTGAACAGATTCAATTTCATAATGTCTTTTATATTCTTGGGCAGGGAATTATATAGAACGATTCCCGAATTATTGAAGGTCATGTTTTGATAAGAGTCGGGAGAACATTACAAAACTCTTTTCTGACATTTGAAGAGAAACATCCTATAATGTTAACATATAATAACCATTTGTTTACAGAAGCTTATCATTTTCAGTACAGAAGCTTATCATTTGAAATATCTACATGCAGACCCGTAGTTTCTGAGTGCTGGCATAAAATCCAGGTTTTGGATAATATTGCTGAACAAACTAGTAAGGAAAATATCAAGTCGTTGTATAACGTGTATTAAATTTAAAAGGCAAACAGCCCAATAATTAATGGGTGAATTACCAGTAACTCGAGTTACACCATGTTCACCCTTTTTTCATATTTTGGTGGACTTCACGGGACCATTGAATTTTCGCATGGGGTTGCCCCGATCAAAGGCTGTTGTGAAGGCCTATATATCGGTTTTCGTCTGTCATTCTACAAAGGCAGTATGTTTGGTTTTAGTTGAATCTCTCAATACCAAACACTTCATTGCATGTCTCACCAGATTCTCATCTTCGTTCGGTTTTCCCAAAACAATCATGTCTGACAACGCTACAACTTTTGTTAAAACTAGTAGGGACATCGCAGAATTTTCAAGCTTCGTTTCAAGGAAAGAAATTCGAGAGGAAATCGAATCAATGTTAAGTAACCACAATACTCCATACAGCCCTCATAGAAACAGCCTGGTCGAGGCAGCTATCAAATCTTTGAAATATCTTTTCAGGCGAACCTTAGGGCAAAATGTAATATCCTTCCTAGAACTGCGTACCTTGATATCCACAATCGAAGCCTGTCTAAATTCTCGTCCGTTATTCACCCGGCCTACAAATGATGAGTTGGAGGTCATAACTCCACAACACCTGATAACAGATCATCCCTTAAAAAATTTACCCTTCACCCAAGACGACCAAAAATGTCAAAATCCAATGCAAATGTACATGGCTCTAAAAAACCACTTAAATTATTTATGGAAACGTTGGTCAGCTGATTACCTGTCAATACTCCAAAATAGATTGAAATGGCAAACAACATCTAAATCCTTAACAGTGAATGACGTGGTTATTTTAAAAGACTCTCCGGTGCCCTTTGAATGGAAAATAGCTAGGGTTGTCAAGACTTTTCCAGATCAAAACTGGTTAATCCACAGAATGCAGGTCAAAACTGCAAAGGGAACATATACACGTGCCGATCAAAATGTTTGTTTGTTACAAAAGGACTAAAAATGACTATATATTACCCCCCACCCCCGAGGACCAATCAAGTAGCGAATTCTACAATAGTCAAAGGTGCTCGAAGACAGGTGGACTTCGTGTCAATATGATAACTTTAGATTTGAGATTATTAACTTCTGTATCATCAAAAATCCCCTTAAAGTAGGGAGATTCGACATTCGCAAATCCAAAATCAACAGTTTATGTATAATGTAGTACCCAGTAAGAAATGCACTCAATTAAATATGAAATAAAATTGTGTAGATTACAAACCATCTAACTCTGTGTGATATCAAAACACATTCATCATTCAATTCTATCTTAACATCCAACACAAGCCCTGAACTGTGCTCTCAATAACATGTTTCTGTTTTAGTTAGAAAAAGCCTTTACAAAATAAAGGAATTTACATCACTCATTGCTAATTGCATCTTTTATTAAATCCAGAGATATATCGATCTCCCCGTGACTAAACTAATTAACATTTCTAAAATAGTTAAAAACACTCTCCGAAGGCAGGAGGACGTTTCAGTCAACTAAAATCATTCTTAATAATTGCCATTTAGTAAATTCTGTGTAATTAAGATTCCCTTAAAATTATAATTCTGTGTAATTAAAAATTCCCTTAGGGCAATTATAAAATAACATTCCTTAACTTCGAGTCAACAGCATATAAAATTTAGTTAATCCAGGGAAGAAAAAATTATCTACCTTCGTTCCTGCTCGGATATCAGAAATTATAGCGCACACTTGCTGATGCGACAATATTAAAACCGCTCATTGTCAACGTGTTATCAGTTCTTCTTACTCTTGTTGGTGGATTGCTATTCAGAGTCTGCTGTTTGCTGAAGAGGTGTACGTGTTTGGAGCTTTATGTTTCGTGTTAAGAGTAAGGTTGAAGGAGTCGATAAGATTCTTGAATCGATTAATTGGTGAATGTGCAGAGTCGGATGTACTCAGGAAATCGATGTTGAAATCACCACATATGACGATAGATTTAGTAGATTTATGTGTGACATGTTTTAAAAGAATTTCGAAGTTCTAAAAAAATATGTCTATAAATACACAAAATAATAATACCGGTGTCGGTCAGATTAACGCAGAAATTTCGAACACTTTCTAGGCAGAAGTTTTCGTAGCCTGACAGTGGAGAAGATAAAATATCATTACGTACGTAGATACACTTACTTCCGTGGGGATTTTTTCCTTTACAATTTTGCCGACAGTAAAAACTTGCTAAATAATTATTAGAAATAGCAGTATCATTTATCTTGTTAGTTGAAAGCCAATGTTCTGTGAGGCATAGCAAATCGAATGGATTCTCGTGTACCAGAATTTCAATGTCTGTCAATTTTTTGAAAGGGATTGGACATTATGATGAAATATAATTATTTTATTTTCGCAAAAAGTTTGTGACTCACGAAAAATGGAATCGACGTTAGTTTGTGGAGAGGAATTTGAAATTGGTACAGCTTCTAGTTCCGGATCAAGCTCGCATACTGCACCCAAACGCGATTGTCATCTTCGAGTACCACATCGTACTCGTGAGCGCAGGTTGTAACTGTGTGTGGGGCCGAAGTTCAATGAGTAGCTTCACGGTGAACGAAGAGCTGTTAATGTGATGAATATAACAACATTCGATTCTCTAAAATACTCTTTGTAATATTATTACTCACATCAAATATGGACTAGAGAGAGTTTTCAAACTTCAATAAATAAACTTCTATACATTAATTTAAGAAGTATTTTTTTAAAGCTTTCACCCGTGTATTTTGAATTTTCCCCTTTCATGCAATTGATGCCGTACTACAATTAATATAATACCTGAAGTAATTTTTTTACGTCAAAATATTTCACAAATAATTTCGGTTTTATTACATTTGCAAAAAAATAATACTTTAAGTTCACTGAAATCTAATACAATCTCCAATATCGTTGAACATATTTTCAGCCTCCATATTGAACTACAGGGATATTGTTGCGTTTAGGGCAAGTATAACTCCAATTTATTTTTGGTACGCCAACGTTTCGATGTTTTATACATCCGCTGCATGGCTAATAGTTCATATAACACAAATACATGATTATTTGAATATTAGTTTTTTATTCAAGTTTGCTGACCATCTTTGACTTGTGTAAAAATATTTCAGAGAGTATTTTAGTGAAAGAAATATTGTTAAAGTAAATTTAAGTTTCAATTTTAAAGTTTAGCTCATCACTTAATTTTCTTTTACCACGAAGCTACTTTTTACAATCATAACATTACCTGAAATCGTAAACCTGAACTAGTAATGTTAATTTGGATTTTAACGTATACATTTCTATATTGATGGTTAGATCAGTTCAATTTCATTATTAAAAATATATACTGTTCATATGTATCTAAAGGAAAGGGAAACGCCATTTGCTCAATTATGAAAGATTATTTGACTGGAGATATAGATCATTTTATGTCCAGTGGATACAGAAAGTATTCTTCATTCTCCAGCGTCGGCGCACCCTCCCGTCCAACCCTCATATTCCCCCACCCTTCATGTGGTTGATCCTCGCTCAGATACGCGTCTGCCGCTACTAGAAGGGCGCATGTTGCCTTTGCGTGTCTGTCGCCAAGGACTCAGTAGGCACCCTCCATTGCCCTCGAAGGGCTCCTCAGAGCGCGATGTGAATGAAGGGCGAATGGTACCCAACCCCCTATGAATCTACAGGGTGATTCAAAATGGATATGATTTTTTAAAGAAGGAGATAACTCAGAAAATCCCAAATGTTACAAAAAATTATAAATTTTTATAAAAAATTATTATAATCAAAAAAATAAAAAATTTGTAATTTATGTTGAAATAATCATTCTTTAAATTAATTAATTTAATAACGGAATTTAACTTTTCAAAGTTTAAAAATTCAATTCATACAATCGATATGAATCAAGGAAAAAAGAGGAAGTATATTACCTCAAAATCGGAAAGGAGAGAAAATGGCAAACATTTGTATGGCTCTTTACTAAACTGTATTAGGTGTAATGCATATAATATGGTGTGCTAATTGTTAAGAGCTTGTAATCAAACATGTATGTTAATTTACTCCCTGATTCGTTAAAATTTAAACAAAATGTAGATAATCTATGAAATGTTGTTATACGTATGTTAAACATAATTCTTTACAAATTCTCATCGATTCACTACAATATCTTCGAATATTGAGTTTCATAAATTATGTTCTGGAGACAAATCTTGGAGGTGTGTATTATTCAGTCTACGATTAGATCATAATTAATTTTTGCCGCGTGTAACAAAAGATGTGGTTTCAAATTTTGAAAATAATCTCAATCTGAATGATTTCATTTTGTGTTTTTTTTTTAATTAAGAGTATTTTATGCCTACTTTTTTTCATTCTATCACCAGCCTACTTTTTTCACATAATTCATCTCGTAGACTTACATTCCAAAAATTGAAAAATAAATAAAAAATATCTATCAAAAGAAATAGATCATTTAATATACAAATATTTAGTTTCAGTTTAAGAAAGTTTAATAAAACAATTTCAGTTTAAGAAAGATTAGTGAATTCAAGTAAGTATAGTTCATCATAATAACATTTTACATTTCAAAATACATCGTAAGAGAAATCATACAGAAAATTTCCGTCAATCATGCTTCCAATCAGAAATATTCGTCAATATAATTAAACTATCATAACACGTTACCAAGGAGAAGAAAATGAAGAATGGTTTGGACATGTTAATTTTTCTGTCAAAGAAAAGACATAAACAGTTGACGCTTTTTTAAAGGTGCTAAAATTTAGAGAGAAGCTTATGAATCACCGTATTTGCTTCCCCTTGGGCGCTTTGCTCTAAATGAAATGCGCACTCAAATTATGCTTAACGCAATTAGGGGAAATGGTTTTATCTTCAGTGATAAACCGATTTGTCTTTGACGTTTTCCGTAGAAAACGACATGTGTCATGGAATCTAGAGGGTAGTCATATCTCCTGGTAATCATCCTTCATTAATGAGATTAAAATGGGTCTCCCTGTTTGTGTTTATTATATCGTCTGGAAAGTCTGTTGCTCGGTTAAAGAATGTTTCTACCTAGCACTCTTTCCATTTAACGTGTTACGAGTTTTTTTTTACGTGAAATCTTTCACTAATTTACTACAGCGCTCGACGCCGATGATATTATTTGTGGATGTGCAGGCATCATGGATCCGCCACGGCCTGCACCAGGTCCAATGGACCTGAACTATTACCAGATAAAACTGAAGTTGATCAATGGATTACTTTGTAAAAGAGTTACCAGATTAATAATTGTTATTGGTTATAATTGTTATTATTGTAAATAATACCATATTATTAAAATTAATGTCGTATTAATGAAACTAATAATACCATATTAATAAAACTAATAATACAATGTTAATAAATTTAATAAATAATTGTTATTGTTATTAATAATACCAGATTATTAATTGTTAATTATTTATTTGATACATTTCATTAAAGGTAATATTTTTAAAATTTGTGTTATAAAACCATAAGTCTTAAAAAAATATTATCCCTGGTTAGCCCCTTCATTATAGGATAGGTCCGCCACTGTTTGCAGGGGCACCTAAACATGAGACAGTATGCAGAGAATGGGCATTATTTCACTTTTGTGTGCCCCAGTTAACAGTACTGGACAACATCTTTGATTTTTCTTTTTTAGCGATAAGTTTGCTCTGATTCGCAGTCTAGATCACGAGAGCGCTGCTCGCAAAAATACCGACTTGACCTCAAAAACTGAGACGAATCCCAAGTATTCGTTATCAAATTAATGATGGAAACTAGACACTGTAACGTTAGTTGAATTAGAGTGAATAAAATTAAATTATATTTTCGACCAGAATGTTATGTATATTTAATTTGTTCATGTGTGGGTGTATGGCGGAAACACTAGAACACGTTCCGACGCGAAGCAGTGTGACCGTAGCTATAGAGTATCGCGGACTTTTCAATAGTGTGAATTTTTTTTCGTCAATTTTACTAAATAATGTAGAGATATGTAATTTTAAATTATTCAAATTTTTTTCGGGCTGTGTTCGTTTGAGTTTGAATGTGCTATTGTGCATGACACTGGCTTAGAATTCTCAATATGCTGTAACATTTCTAATTCAAATTATTATTCTGACATGTTATATTATGAAAGATTCAAAAAGTATCTTTTGAGCATAGTGGGTGAGGGTAAAAACATAACAGTTTTGTCATTATCCGATTTATTTTCAAGAAACTTATTCAAGCATTGTAGCCTACAATTGTGATCTTTGCTAAAATAATGATACAATAAAGTAGATTCAGTATAAGATAAATTTGTTTATTGAATGTGTATTTATAGATGAGTCTATAAGTTTTAGATTGCCTGATTTGATAAGGTAGACTGAGCTTTTGTGACTTTGATGAAAATGCTTCTGTTGATTGGATACTATAAGATACTCTTTGTTTACTGGATGTTGGGCAATGTAAATTTCAGTTTTAGGGAATCTACTGTGATTAGGTGGACTGACTTTGGGGATTTTTATATGATACTGCGGGTGATATAAATATTTTCAGTTCTCTATGTTTAAACAGAGTAGTATTACCGATTACAAAAGTAAAGCAACGTGAACTATGACTTCAAACTAGAGGCTATTTGACGATGTACAAAAATGTAGACACCAGAGTAGTTGGTTAAACATTGGTCTGTCTAAACCATAAGACTTACTAACTACCTTATTAAATAATAAAGTAATCGACCTCATTATCACGCGATTTACCCAGACAACATATCCGCTTTGGTCACCCCTTCCGGTCAATGCGGATAAAATGACAATGGCTTTTGTCTTTTCTAAGTGATTTCTTAAAGAGACGTTTTTGATTTTGGTTATAAAGTTTAACAAATATTTGTACCATGTATTCAATCAATAACCTATTCAGATATAAAAATGGCGAAGATTTTATTTATCACGAACGTTAAATTACCCGTTTAAGTAATCATATATCAATTTGTAGTTTGGAGAAATGACATCCATTCCTCTCCAGCAAAAAAAAACTCATTTATTTAAAGGATCATGATATCGTTAAATCTTCCTTTCTATGAACCATGATTTGCCAAGAGAACCATGGCTCTTCAATCTCATTATTACATTCTCCTGTGGATCTTGTACAACAGAAATTAAAAACGGTTCCTCTTGTCCAATCATCGCTGACTGATTGAGTAATGGATAATAACATTGCTTCAGCATAGTGTCTGTATCTTTTTTCCTGATCAGGTTTTGATTTACATTAACCTGTTTGGCCCTAAGCCGCCATCCTGATTGAGGCTTTTGCTGGGTTTTCCTGAATATCGAGACAGTCCCTTGCTTTGCTTTCCCAGACTTAAATGTAAATGCTACTCCCCTTTAATTTTTCTACTTCTGTATAAAATGTATTTTCTCTTTTCTTACGTGGCCAACGTTACAGCAGATCCTACGGCGTGAGTGTCACCATTAAATAAAAATATTATTATCATTATCATTATTATTATTTCTTTGAAATCACACTGTCATCAGTGGCTGTAGTACGTGCTAACACCGAGTTCACACCGTAAACCTAGGGTGTTTCTGCATTTTTCATATCACTTTCCGCACGATATGCGCTGACTTCTGCATCCGAAGGAGGTTATGTCTGCCAGGTATATGGCCTCACCATACTAGGCCAGTCGCTCCTATGATAATCGGCACCACTGTGGTTTTCATATACCACATTCCATTTTACCGCCTCTTCTCTAATGTCTTTGTGGCTATCCTCTTGGCCATAAAGGTGTAAACTCACAGAGCGAAATAGGCAATTCCCATCTCCTGTTGTTCTTAGGATGTCAAAGGTATTGGCCTCATTCTGGTGAGAACTTCTTCTTCTTCTTCTTCTTCTTATTATTATTATTATTATTATTATTATTCCATATACACAGAAATCTCCTAGAAAAACCTTATTAGCATGTAAATCAATTCTTAATTGTTCTACTCCGTAAAGGAAATGAGGATTCCTTCAATACATTTTATTTTCAAATCTAAGTCATTTTCAGGATTTTACTCTGGTAAGGGTGTCGACACTCGAAGGACTTCGCAAACATAACGGTCTGACCCTTCTTCTGGCTATGTGTTTTATACTAGTTCTCACAAATTTATGTAATAGATTGGTGTTGCGAACAGGTTTCCTTATGTAAAATAAATGAAAATATTGAATTAATGTCTCGGTTTTCGTCTTGAAAGAAATCAGTTTTTCCAACAAACTACTTTTCCACTTCGAAATTCGGAATAATATGTTGAATAGACATTCATTTGAGGTTAAGAATTTTTATTTACGAGAGAAGATGAATTTATTATTATTATTACAACGTTGTATTAAAATTTCTTACTTTGACGAAAAAACGAGTATAAAAAATTCCAAATGTAACAGTTTTAAAACTGACTTGGGCTTGTCTTCCTCTACTTCTAAATGACTGTTATTTCCAGCAACAGTATCGGGATGATTTACAAACCAAAATAACTCGCACTTCCTAACCTGTCCGAGAAAAACAATTTATAACTTTCCTAATTATTTCCAACAAGATTGGCACACAAAATACCGAAATTATGAATGAGAAATTCACACTGACTCAACCATATCCTCTGTTTAATGACTTGTCCAAACTATTTGGTTGCCACTAGTAAAGGGTCCGTTATAATTAATGCAAGATAAACTCTCGTACGTTGATATACGATCAGTGTGATTTATGGTAACAGAGTCTGCTCGAATGTGAGTTAAGAGCAAGTTGCCAACATTACTTTCAATGTTTATTTTCCACGCAAACTCAGACCAGCAATTTCTCAAGTTGCTTTTTATATGGAAATTGACTCTTTCGTCATTTGTTTAAAGTTGTGACACGGGTTCGTATCTTATTTAGGCAGAAATTTAATCTTGTATGATAATTTCTTGAATTAATAAGTTATTTAACATAGAGAAAGCAAAAGTTTGAGTAACACGTCCACCATTATCATATATATTGAATCATTGATGTCATTATTAATGATGTGTAAAGTACTCGAGATTGCGTAAACATTGAAAAAAGGAATATAGAATATTTTAATAGATATATTTTTCCTTAATTAAAGGAACTTATTGAACATACCTTAATGTTCGAACCTTTTACTCAAATTTAAAGCATTTGTCTTTTATGGTTGAATCTATATAACTTCATTACATATACTCCTTCAAATATTACACTTTTTTCAGATGGCAAGTGACGTCTAATTAAAATACTAAGTCGAACATAAAATACATAATTTTTAAACAATAGTTTTACGAAAGTATTTCGTTGTAATTTTAAAATTATCTTGTATTTAAAATTATCTTGTCATCCTAAGTTCTGTGAAAAGAATTCCGGTTTTCGTGAAATGACAGGTGATTCTGACCGTTTGTTCAGATCCGTCACAGTGGTTTCCCATTCTTCAAACATCAGTGATTTACTGTTGTATCTAAAAATTACTGTTATTTAGAGAAATCTTTAGTTTTAGAATGAGTTTTTTTCTCAAATGACTGGCATATTTCGTTCGAGAAAAGAGCTGTTCTACATATTTCAGAAGATATTTGGGATGGTTGAGGAGAATTTTTTTACAAAACAAAAAGTTGTCTTCTTGATGAATAATCACTGATGTTGCTTGTAAAAACGATGTTGTTTAGCTCATAATAATACTTTTCTTGTAATCATCTTTTATTTCATTATTTCAATACAATTCATGTATGCTTCTTTATTTTTTGTATATTTCGTCAGTTATTTTAATAGAAGAAAAAGTATTAGCAGAACAAAATCGAGAATATATTTTAAAATTTTACTTTTTACCTTCTGCAAATTTTTATTGTCTCTGCAAATATAAATTTTCTACATTTCTCTCAATTACAGATGAAACAGTTAAACGTTACAAGATCGATCAAAAATTAATTTTAAAATGGAAAATAAATTTAAATCACCTTAATGGTACTTTTCATCCTACTCGGGGATTGATAGCTTTATTTTACTGATTAAAATTGTTCTGAATTCCACCTGCAGCAGATACAAAATTTCTTCATTTATTGATCATTCAAAAGATGGGAACATCTAGTTTCCATTCTCGTCATATGTAGATATTTGATTGTGAACAGACAGTATGCACAGACGTTGAAAATCAATTTCACCAGCGGATCTGACCACTGTAGCTGTTCGTTTGTAATCTACATTACGCTGTAATTGCCTACTAACACATTCTGTCATTCTCATATTACGAAAACCGATTCATTATATTCTGCAGTAGAAGCTGCCTCGCGTCGGTTGGCTAGTTTGTTTTGTGTTTACGACTTCTCTGGTGTGTGTGTGTGGGGGGGGGTATTACCTTCAGCCGTGAAATAATATCCACCTGGGTTCGGACCACCACCGTAGCTTCATTAACTGTTTATTAATTTATTAAGTACGAACCAAGCGGAAAAGGAGGTGGCCATTTCGTGGTCCTTCTTTAGTTTCCTGTACGTCCATGCGACTGAAGTTAAATTTTTGTTAGTTTTGCTAAAGAGAAAATAATTAAAAGTATGCATAGTGTGCGCAAGAAAATGCTTCTAAATCTTCTCTCACTGTCTTGAGGGAAAGTACTGTCGTTGATCGCTGTTTTCGTCCGTGAATTCCTCTCTCAGTATTCAATTACAGTTCACTTTTCATCATCTATTAATAGTTTTATTTCATATGGGAAGTGTGTTATTCATTATTATTATTATTATTGATCACTTATTAGTTTCATAAGTCTGATATTTTTGTATTAATTCATGACTTGTTCTAGTCTACTTCATATTTAAATTGAAGTGTCTAGGACGATCTTGAAAAAGAGAAAATGTTTTATTAAAGTTCATGTCGTTTCAACAGCTGCTTAATGCCGTAATTTGGTGAATGTAGAACATAAATGAGCTAATTTTATATTGGTAACAAAATGAAAATAAGTTAACTACATATAGATATAAAAATAATTTTATAGATAAATAAATAATACGAAAATCGACAATCAAAGCAATTGTACAGAGAGGTTGTCTAAAATGTATGATTCTTTATTTTTATATTATGCCTTGATGATTTGTTTTCGTATTGTTATTTTTCTATGGGATTGTTTTTATGTAGGTTTTGTTAGGTTGTTTTCATTTACTTACCAAGATAAAATTAACTTTTTTCGTTTATGTGCTGCAACCAATTTATTATGACAGTAAGCAGCTGTTAAAACGTCGTTTACTTCAATGAATATAGTCTACTTACAAGGCAGAACTAATATTTTAATTTAAAAGAAAGGTAGTCTATATTATTTAACTACTGTACTTTCCTGTCAACTACAATCTTCCTATCGAAAACACGAATACGTATTTCCAATGACCAAAGAGGATGGCGAGTAATCTTTGAGAATCATTCGTGCGTGCCAATCGAGGGTCATAAGTCGAGACCGATTTGATATCGATTGTGCGTGCTTCATAGGCATAGAGAGTCTCTGGGCTGTGAATTTCCGCTTTTATGAACAATTGCTTACGCACATAAGTACAGGATGTGCACCAGGCATTGATTCAATTTCCAGAACGGGAGTGCCGACGGAATTTCAATTATTCGGGGTATGTGGTTATGTTGAAATGTTCCCGTGATAGTCGAAATATTCTTCATACTCGTAGAACAAAGCCACTCTTTGATGTTTTGGTAGCTTGTGTATTTTAAATGAATATTTCAACGTAGGGCGTAAATGTTTGTGAATGAAACCAAGTCTTCATTTTATAGAAGAGTAGATCTAGGAAATGTCTATATTTTCTCAAATGATATATAGCTTTTAGTTCATTATTTATAGTGTTATGCTTTGAGAGTAAAAACTTTGAATTTAAACCAATCGAGGTTTTTTATTTAGCATTTTATTAAGTTATGTACTGCAAGAGTGTAGAACTCAACGGCAATATTAATTGTTTTATGACATTTTAAGGAAAGTGAAACATCTACAAATAAATCTCGATAACACTAAAATGAATTTGAAGCAAGCACAAAAAATAAAGTAAAAAGCAATATGAAACATTGAATACAACAGTTAAACGTTCAAAACTGAACCACAAATTTTAGTAAATAAAAGTACTCGGACCATTATTACAAAATTTACAAAATTACACAATTTTCTCTTGTATTTTGAATTCTTGTTGCTCACTTTCCTGTTTCCCTTCTTCCTTAAAAATTGCTAGGATTATTCTACTTACAAACGTTCGACAAACAAATCAAGTGATGTTGACTTCCGCTTTGGTTCGTAATGATGTAATTCGCGTGATAATGGTTCCAATTTGTATCAAAATGTTGTGATTTTAATAAGTTTGTAAGTGTACTATATATTCTTAAGTGATTGTGCACCGTCGGTCAGCGCGATAAGTGCAACGATGATGTATTTCCACATGGTATACTTTGATTGGAGTGATAACAAATTGTCTGCATTAATAACCGATATTTCTCAATTCCATTGTATTATTCCATAAACGCACATATTTAAACGCAAATAGAAGGTCAAAACTTCAAGTTTATTGAACGGAAAAGGCGGACTGAAGAAAAAGTTTGTGAGAACTTTGAAACGTTTTGTAAAAGATAAAGTAAAAATTTCAAGTTAGTTGGATGAAATGCAAGAACTACGGAAAAGTTTGGGCGTTACACTGGTGCTTCCGATTTGTGTGGTCTATGTAGCAAACAATGTTAAAAGCAATTTTTCAGCACTCTATTTTTTGGGGAAAAAAAGAAACATAGTTTGCATTAGTTTTACTGCCCTTTGAGCTGTACCGTTGACAGCTATAAGGGATGAATCAATTTGTTTGATTTTCAAGAACGACTCATTGTTCTTCCATTTAGAAGGACATCGTTGGAGAAAATTAACTTGTTTTGAAGCGAAGGGAAAAAATATTCGCTCTTGAGAGATATAATGTCTTCTATATTCCTTTCTTAAATAAAAGGGGAGAAGATACGAAGAAAAATCATTGTGAGTTGCTAATTCAGGAAATGTTCATATCATTGAATATAATGAATTTCGTTATTGCAATTTCTTGATAGTATTAGTGAAATAACTGTCGGTCTTAAATAAATGTCTTCAAAATGAAAGTGCTTGACTGGATTACAGAAACGTTCTAGTAGACATGATAGTCATGTCTTATCATCTTCTGTAGTTTAGCTCCATAGAAATCCGTCAATGCATCAATTTCGGTACCGTGAACTTAGGTAAATTTCTTTATTGACTTTAATGCTGTCCGGATCAATATTTTTCCAATTTTCTTGGAACCTCTTGAAAAGAGGGATGTCTGTACTTGTGTAATTTGGCGAATTTTTGCTTCGAAAACGCTTTTCATGACAAGTTTATAAACGTGATGGCGGCAACCGAAAATTATCAAATCTCTGCTTAATTTCTGTTTCAAAAGCATACATACACAATTGATACGACCTGTATTAAAGGCCGTTGTACAACAGAGGAACTTTGTCTTCAAGATTCCGGTTGAAGAGTGCATTCGAAACACTTTGCGCCTGGTCCTCTCTTCTGGAATTATCCAATTGAGAAACAACTATTATTTGATCTGTAAATCAAATGAAATAGTAATAGGAAGACGTTCCTCTTTGCCATTTCAAACATCCAGAGGTAAAAATTCTTTGGCATTACAAATCCAGACTTACTTGTAAACTCTTGTCTACGGAACTTAAAAGCATCCTAATTTTTCTTTGCATCGTTTTGGAAGTCCCTCCAGATCTCGTATAATTTATTGAGATTATAATTAAATATATCCAAAAAGCAGTTACAAACTCCGTATCACCACGTAGAGAACAAGAAACTACTTTATTCTCCGGAAGCAAACAAGAGACCATCACATCAATTCCGATCAAGGACGCTAAGGCAGAGGCGGATTTAACATTTTCACATACTCTAACGATAAAAATAGTTCGGCACATATTATAGTATTAACATAATACCAACAAATATTGTATTTAATAAAACATAGAAAAGTCATTCTACAAATACGTATTATTATCAAGCTATAAATCAATTGGAAAGTATTGTTGAAAATTCGTCACTATTAAATAACACTAAGTTCGCTAATAATTGTATCAATTGATGCCGTCTCTAGGCAAAAGCATAGCGAGTTTTATAAAAAATCCGCCTCTACCCCAAGGAAAACCGGACAAAAAACCCGGGCAAGGATGGGGCTACAGAATTAATGTACACAACCGTGACAGGGTTGAGTACATATACAACTAAACTTATATGAATAATAAGACATAATACTAGCATGCAGTGAAATAGTTTTTAAAAAGTTGTTGTCAGATATTTTGAAAATACTACAACAATGGTGTGATAAAGTACAAGATGGCTTTAATTTTTATATTAAAATAAATAAATTATTTTAGCACTGGTGCAGACGGTAGCTTTTAACCGCGGATTTAAAGAGATTCAATTTCATAATATCTTTTATATTATTGGGCATGGAAGTAGAGAAATTGGTCGATAATTACCGACATGAAGTTTATTTCCTTTCTTGTGTAAAGGTTTCACTTTAGCTCTTTTAAATATGTTAGGAAACAACCCTTCCGATAAAGAACTATTAAATGTGTTTATGAATGGATTTAAATAACTTGGGTCGAAAATTTAACAATATATTCGGGCATATCATCTATGACTGTTGAAAATTTGTTTTTAACGCACTGACGATTTTCATGATTTCACTGGCGTTAGTTTCGGAAGAGTACATAGTATGGGGCACGTGGGTGGACATTGGTTTAGTTATTTTACCTACTTCTGAGAAATAAGAATTACACAAAATATGTGATTTCATGTAGATTTGATACAATTTTGTCATCTTTTAGTAGGGAAATGTTTTCTTCGCAATTTTCAGGTGACATGTAACTTCTAACAATATTCCACATGACTTTCGTCCGGTTGTTCAATTTTAGTATCTGCCTGTCATTTTCCATAACTGTAGCTGCATAGACTACTTGTTGGAGAATAGTCTTATATTTACGAAAATAATCATGGAAATCGGGTAGTTGGTTATAGAGTTTTGAAAGATAATATAAACGACGTTTGTTTTTTGAAGAAATTCTTATCCCTTGGATGATCCATCTATTGTATTACATTGAATTAACAAATTTGCATCTTATTGAGAAGCTAAAGTTGCAATGATTAAGAAATGATGAAATAAATACATTGAATTTGTCGTCGGTGTTTTGGCAATTGTAAACATCTTTCGAAATTTCCTCGCGCAAATAATTTGTAAATATGGCAACATTTGTGTCGTTAAACTGTCTAAAATACTTGTAAATGATTTTATATGGTTTCAGTTTATCTTTGATGGTCAAGACAAGGTGATCGCTGTATCCGGCACAGAACACTTCAGAGATATACGAGATTTCATTGTTGACAATAGTCTGATCTAGCAATGTTTGAGATGAACTAAAGAGGTAAGTGGGGTCGTTTATCGTAGTTACAAGGTTGAAGGAGTCGATGAGATTCTTGAATTGATTTATGGGTGTATTTTCATAATCGGAAGTACTCTGAAATCTATGTTGAAATCACCACATATAACGATATATTTTTTAGATTTACGTGCAATACGTTGTAAAATAATCTCAAAATTCCGAAAAATATACGTCAAGATCAGATTAAGGAGGTCCATAAATACATAAAACAATAATACCTATGTCGGTCAAATTAACTGCATAAAATTCAAATACGCTATAAAGCAGAAGTCTTTAGTAGTCTGACAATAAGAATTGAGAATGGAATACGTTGAAACGCTGGTTCAGCAATAAATAGTCGTATTTTCTTAGTGTATTGACAAAAATACTGTAGACTGAATCAGAGTTTATGTTCGCTAGATTGTATACTGTCTTATAAGGATTTATATAAAAATATCATTAAAGTATGGTTTAAGGTCGACTAGATATTATAACTAGCGGTGCAAAACCATTGCACATACTTTCTCATATATGTTTCTCAGTCTGCACTTGAGGAAGATATTAAATAATACTATTAGGATTAGGTTATTTATTTAAAAAAATTATTGGAATATATTTACGAGGATTTATATAAAAGAATCTCTAATTTACAAATTCTCTTCTTTTGGTACTTCAATAAGTAAATATCTTAAAAAGAACTAAAAAATGTATTATGTATGATTGAATCTAAATACAAATATATTGCCGTATTCTTCTTTACACACAAAATTCAAACCGGTATTAAGACATTGCTTCTCATAATGGAGAGTGACTTCGTAGAACTGCGAATTATACCGCAGGGAATGACATCAAAGAACTCCCTCGGGTTGACAGATTAACTTCTCAAAGAGAGGAGACGAGATCTTCTCTTTTGCAACTTTCTTCTCTCTTTCTTCACTTTTTAGCGAAATTTAAAAGAAAAAAAATTTTGTTATGGAGGTAATTTTTATTCTGAAAGGAATGCATTTTTACGAATTTAACAATTAATAATTAATTGACAATATCACGAAGTATTATTTTAATTTTTCGGTCCAAACACGTTGCTATTAATACGATATCTCTGCTCGTATATCTCTGTCACGACACTGAAATGTATTAGTCTATACAATATATTCCTCTTCATTTGACATATTTCTTATCTTTCTTTATCAAACCCATACACAAGTAGTACGGGTTTGATAAATTTCTTCTTCCTGCTGGTTAGTAAATATGTAATTTACATTACACTTTCACTTCTTTTTTTAAATAATATAGTGTATAAATTTGCCAGAATTAGGCGTCAAATTTCTCCAATCATTAATATAATCGATTAAAAAATAAACTTTCATTTTAAGTCAGTTCAATACTTAAAATCTTTTGTTGTTTGCTTCGCTGTTGACAACTTATCACTCAATATTTCGTGGAACTAAATTATTTAATCAATACGTATGGCAGAAATTAAATTTAATGTAAAGCTTAAACGCCTTTTTTCTCAAAGAAATGAACCCAAAAAGTAATGGTGACATTATCAGATATTTATAAAAGGCTAAACAAAAAATTGCCTTTATATTGATTTGGAAGAAAAGTGTCTCTTATCGTCAGATGTGCCCCCCTTTCTCTCCGAAAAATAAGATGAACCAAAAAGTGGCGCAGCCAATTGGCATTAAAAATATGCAACATACTTGACAACAGTCTCCTTTCAGGTTTAAAGTTCATATTTAAATTCCAGAATTTTATTACAATTTTCAATTCGGTGCACAATTTTGACATTTCTAAAAATTTGAATTGCACTAGAACACGTAGACGGATCCAAGAGAACTAGACATGTGAGTGCATAAAAGATTATGTCAAATTCCTATATGCATCAGAAATAGCCCCAATATAAAAATACCTCGTTGTTTACTTGCAGTGTTAAAACATCAATAAATATGATACATTATTTTATTGTTATTGGACACATATTAGTTTCTTCAACTAATATGACAATCAATCACAAAAATATTATGATGAATTAATATATTATGTGTTCTGAATAATTCATTGTCACAGGTTTCATGTACATCAAATAAAGTTTATATTTCATAATGTAATACATTTTAATACATTATCTCACTTTTATAATTAGAGAAATATAATGTATAATAAATTGTTTAAAACAGTTTAAATAAATTAATGAAATTACAACTTACTGTTTATGTAGCAAAATTATTTGATTAACAGTTAGTCACAAGAAATGCCACTTATTCTTAACAAATCAATGAAAAAACAAATGGATTTAGATGACAAATTATTTTTCCAAAATAATTCCTCCTAGTTATGTTACAGTAATAAAAAAATACATTTTGTAAAACATCCTTTTTTCAATCCAAAACGGGGTTGGAGTTAATCTTTCATTTTTAAAAGATTGATTGTATGAAATTTATTGCAGATCAGAAAATCATCTAGCGAAAGGTTCATCCATGAAAAGGGATTGGAGGTTAAAGCATACATATTCAAAACTACTTTATTTTCGTTGCAAGCTTGAAATATTTTTCCTCTTGTGGTCACTGTGGTTTGTGCAACGACCACTTAACATTTCCGTGAATCCATTAACCTCTCTAGACCTTTTTGTTGCTTGTGGAAGGCGGCCGTAGAAAGAAGTAAGTATCTAGATAAAGCCAGTCCAGCCATCTATCATAATATGTTGGCTGAGAGACCTTAGCGTTGTTAGTCATCTCCCCCATCTTCTTACTTTACCACCCTCCTACATTCCCACCCCATTTCCTCCTCTCTCACCCCTACTCCACAGCGCAGTTCATACGTCAACTTTCATCAGATCGACCTTCCTCTGTCCTTAACAGCGGCGAGATAAGAAACTCATACAAAGTGACGTCGGTAAAAAAGAAATACGAAAAACGTCGTGTGCTTTTCTTTTTTCTTATCGATACTGTAGCCACTAATGTAAATCGAGACAATTGATATGTAAAGAAACAGAAAGTAATGTCTTTTCAGATAGCCTTTTTTCTACAACAAATCATACAGCCNTTCTTATCGATACTGTAGCCACTAATGTAAATCGAGACAATTGATATGTAAAGAAACAGAAAGTAATGTCTTTTCAGATAGCCTTTTTTTTACAACAAAACATACAGCGTGAAATAATATTGTCGAGGATAATATTAGTTATTCATTCAAGCTATATAATGGTAATTGTGTGTTTAAAATAAAACATATGGTACACAATGCATATTTCTTTTGTCTTATCATGCCATTATAGGTTTGCCAAGGATGTTATATGTACATTACTTAATTTAAATTTATATATGAAAACCTTTAAACAGGCTTGAAATTCATCCGAATTGCAATGGTTTTCACAAATAATGAAATGTAGTGTCAGAAACAATAAGAAGATATTTCCTTTTTGATAACTTTTTGAATACTTCCGCCCAACGATTTAGTGATAAGTTTTCTTGTTTTACCAAATTCTTTAAGTTTCTCTATGACTTGAGTATACTAACTGCTCAGGGTCCTGAAGTGGCTAATGGCCTAATAAACGAGACTCTGTCCACGTGAGCAGAACAATGATCTTGTGTGTGAATACGTGCAATATCCAAGCATGTAGTTATGAGTGAAATGAAAAATAATATTGACTCATGATGAGACTGAATCTATTTGTGATCAGCTTATTGTTTTTGTTTATTTTTAATTCTTCTTACTGTGACCAACTACATCAGCTTAATCAGTTTTTCTGATGAAGTCTTTTTAAATTTTAGTTCAAGTTATATTCTAGAATGATCAGTTTTTACAATACTTTTCATTATTATTATGAATTAATTTTAACAATAAATCTCAAAGATAACATTCCAATACAAAGAGTTCTCAATATTACACTCTGATATCTTATCAAGGTCATGTCTGAATTGACCTCGATACAGAAAAGAACAAATCTCGTGACCTTCTTCTGCCAGAAAAAAAGAAGAAACTTTTGCTTCAAAACTTTCTGAGTCTTGATTAGAAAATATCTCAACTCCTGAAGCTAACGACGTGTCTGATGAAAAAGGAAATTCCCACAACACATCCAGAATTTGAACTACTATCAAGTTAAATATTAAACCTATTTTGCAATTATTGTAAGACTAAGATTCTGTCTGTTTGTTAGGGGTTTCAACCGTACTAAAACTTCATTTTAATTCTTCTTTCTCTCTTTTCCTCCCAAATGTTTAGTCTTTGTCATTCAATACAAACTCCCATATTTCTTAGATGCTTCTTATGCTATGAAGCCACGAATACCCAAAACGTTATCAGCTGTTTCCACTCTTATTCTCCATTTTTATTTGACGTTTATTATCTCTTTTTTCGTGTCTTAACCTAGCAAGGCACGTTCTGTTATTTAGATTCAACCTTTTCAAACGATTCTTGGTTTCTGTGCTGGGCTTGGAATTTTCCTGATATTCTCCCAGTGTATATGTTTCAGTAGTCAAGTGTCTCTGGTGTATGTTGGTTTTAATAATACCGAAATTGATCTCCTAGCTGCTAAATATGCTCCACTTGCAACAATTATTGTATAAGTAGTGTAGTGTACTTCTGGTTCATGAAATCCCGAAATTTGGTTTCAGCAATTTGACCCTCCCTTCCTCCCGTAGTAACTTCATCGTAAATAATTTTGTAACTTAACGGATATTTCATGTAACAAGAAGTAACGCTAACTTTTGTCGGATTCTAGTATTCAATATTTGAGAAAGTGATAGTATAATTTATCAATGATAATTTGCTTCGACGAAATAAGCAAAACAGTGTGGTTGAAAATAAAATAAATGTTGTAACACTCTAATTTTTATTCTTTAAACTGAACATAATGTACATTTCTCATTAATGTACGTTAAATATATTTTATAAATTATTATATATCAGTTTTATTGTAAAACTGGAATGCAACGGTAAATATTACACGAAAAAACTTTTTGTTATCGATTTCGTGGTGTACGTTCCGATACGGAATAACGTGGTCAGGCAACCACATACTTGCTGGAATACTGATAAATCAGAGTTTCCATTTCAAAGAACTGCGGTCACATAAATATTTCCGGGGCCATTGCTGGCCTTAGCTGAGCCCGATTAAACGCAATTAGGCGGTATTAACGCTAGCTCGAAGGTGCCTATACACGACAGGCATTTGACTGACCTGCGGGTTGCCTAAACACGCACTTCTTTAGGAGCATATTCCTCAAATGAAGTGGTCTCTATTTGCATTAATAACTGTACTCTATGTTTGTATAAGAAGTATGATTTATTTGCTGTTTTTTTTCGATTTGAATAATAAATGGATATTGGGATTACTGAACCTGTTGTAAATGTAGTTATATACTTCAAATAAAAAATACATGGTTTATTCCGACAAAGTGATTTTACCTCGGATGTGTGTCACGTGACATTTGGAATTTTTGGTTTATTACTCTCTTCTGTTTTAGAATAGAGTGAATAATTAATATCAGTATTTCTACTGAGTACAATACGCATTTATCTTAAAGATCAAATCATGAGATTCATAAGTTTTTGTTAGAACATGTTCAGTTCAATTTCGAATACTTTTTATCCTATAACTCTTTTCTATCATAATATTATGTTTATCTCACAAGATTAAAATTAAAATACAATATTATCTTTGTAAATTATGAATTGCGCTCCAACTGTATAGATTTTGACTTAATTGAGGGATTCCGTGCGTTTAAAAAATATTCTTTTGTTATTATAATTTATTGTCTTTCGTAGATCTCACAGGATATTCCTATTAGGATGAATCATAGTACTATGTAAGAGTAAGTATATTTAACCACATATTATCCATACAAGAATGATTAGTTTTGTGAAATGAATAATTACAAACCGGTTCTAGATCATGATTCACAATTGTCTCCAATTACTATAAAACTAACTTGTAATTGATTTCATTGAATTTAATTTTCTTCCTTTAGAAGAATAAAATGAAATCTCAATTGCACATTAACATAATGCGTAAAAATTGGAGTCTCTTCCATGAATTATAGACTAGGAGGAAGAGACTTTAAATTATATTTGGTAGGTAACTTAGAAATGTATTTTACTTATCCCCAAGTGACCCATAATTCAGGAGTGGGTATTTATTAAAAAATCAATAGAGTGGAGCTTTTCAGATAATTTTGTATTCAAATAAATCAGGTTTCCGGCAGTAAAAATGATGAGTAACACGCTGATAACTACAACAAAAATTTTTTTGAAAAATACGGCGGCATCATTTGAAGTACAGACTCTACATTGCCATAACTTTGATATTTTCAAAAATTCTATTTCAGTATGATTTGTAAATAGCTCTTAAATTCAACTGTGTTTGAAATTTGCTTTACAACATTCCATGCAGATACAAAATTTCTTTATAACCGTCATTCTTGAATTGGAACGTAATTTCCCCCTCTATTGCACGATAACGAGTCAACTTTCTTCTATGTCAATCTACTAACTGAATACTCATGGCATTTACGTAAATTTTTTTACACTTTTGTTAAATAAGATTTCCATTGATATCCGTTACAAACTATATCGTTTTGATTCCTCGCATTCAGATTCATTACAAAAATATCACATATTATATAGAATTTCCTATTTTCAATCGTTCTTAATATGTGTAAATATTTAATATTCATTTCTCTTGATTTATAATACGTCAATAATTCAATTTTACTTCAGTATAACTCTTTAAATATGGAATATGGAGAAAAACGTTTCTAAATAAGTCTCTACATTACGAAATAATGTTCTTCACAAAAATTTTGTTCCCTTTTCTTATAGTTTTCTCTCCATCTCAGTCGGTTTGAAGTCTTCTTGCAGTACAATTTAACATAAGAGTTTACTAGACAGTAAATACAGTAAATTCTGTTAAAATCTCTGCGTTTCAAGATACCTATATACCAAATTTCATCAAAATTATTCTTTCAATATAGATTACGAATATCAACAAACAGATGTTTGCTTTTTCACATTTCCATATTAGTAAGGAAATAACGCACGAGAAATTTTGACTGACTCCTCACCTATCGCATGATTCGATCGCGTCAATCATTTCATAGCCCATTTTGTCAATGCTGTCAGGTTCTTGCGAGGATAACTGTTCTTCCGCTTAACCACACACTTTTAGTGAGAAGTGAAGACGTTAGATTGTAAGAGGGTGTTAAGTTACGTTGATTGGTGGCTCATTAGTATGTCAGATTTTACACAATTTCAGCACATATTGGAAAGCATTGTAGCCTCTTTACCATCCGCGAACACGACGCAGCTTCAAGCTAGCATTGGGGAAAGCGTGGTGGTAAATTGTGTCTAAGGACTCTTGCTCACATTAAAAATGGAAAAGTTTCGGCTTCTAATCAATTTAAAAATAAGTACAAATATTCTGTTTCTTTATGGATGTTTGTTCTAAACATTCATTAAAACGTCTACTTCATTCACAACATTTTAATAGCTGCTTACTGCTATATAATCAGGTGATTGTAGTACATAAAATATAAGTTAATTTTATCTTGCTAACAAAAAGAAAAGAACTAAACATACCTAACGACAAATTTATAGAAAAATAAGTAATACGAAAATAATTCATCAAGGCAGGAAGTCAAAATAAAGAACCATAAATTTTGGGGAACCTGTCTGTCCATTTGCTTTTATGGATTTGTTTTCGTATTATTTATTTCTCTATAGGATTGTCTTTTATTCATATGTTGTTAACTTATTTTAATTTTTTTACCAATATAAAATTAACTCATTTATGTTCTCCAATCACCTAATAATAACAGTAAGCAGCTATTGAAAATTCAGAAACTTTAATGAAATATTTTCTACTTACAGGATCGCGCTAAATATTTCAATTTAATGGATTTTCATCAAATTTGGTGATATTGTCTGACATGGTTGAGGCGGCCACTATGCTACTTGAAGTCAGCTACTATGCACCCTTCACCTGTGAACGGAAATTAATGCATTTTTCGTCAAAGTTCTTTATGGATAAAAACATTTTATTGAGCGTAGGCGTCACCCATGTCAGATGAATGGATAGGAGGATTATTTTTCTGCAGATACATGGTTCTTGAAGAGACCGCGAACAGACCAAATAACCAGGGCGTGTTGGGCGAGCTCAAGTTATTAACAAAAAAAGTGAACTTTATTTTGTTTCCCCTCACCTCAGAATCTTCAAAGACAAAGAAGATCCGCATTTGTCTTAGCAATAACAAAAGCTCAAGAATGTTGTAGCATGTTGACGTAACACTACTTAATGTTGTGTTGTAATCACGTTTTACATTCCTCACTCTGCAAAATTGAGTGATCCTTACTGATTGATTCTCATCAGCGCGGAAGAAGTTCGAGGAAAAAATAATAAGAAATATGAATTTGGTATTTTAATAAATAAATAAAAATAAATTTATTAACTGAAAAGCAGTTACAAACTGTGTATGACCACGTAGAGGACAATAAATTAATTTTCTCTCCGCAAGTAAACTAGGGACCATCCAATCAATTCCGATCAAGGACTCTTAAGACATATGTAGTTCTCAAGTACGTAATATCATCGAACAATAGAATATTTGGAATATTTATAAATTGTAACTTTAAAAATAACTCTAAATTCGAGAAAATGGACCGCCGCCCCCATGCAAGAACCTGAGACCCAGTGTATAAAATGCGCCTCTATCGGAAGGAAAACTGAAGAAAACCTGGGCTAGAAATAGATAACTCTTTTACCGCATGTTATTTTATTCTCGTGCTTAAAAAAAACCTACATTTATGAATCACGTTTTCCACGTTTGAGCGCAGCTGATTTTTTCATCATGGCGTGATAATGTGTGTCTGATCAGGAGACAGGGAACAATTAAAAACTCACCGATGCTATCAATTTATTTCCGTAATTTCCTTTCCACATGCTATACCCGACATAGTAATATAAGTTGTTTTATTTCTTTCAAGAATACATACTAGTATTGATACCCTATTCTTGATAGTCAGGGACTTACAAGGTTTCCAAATTTAAAAGGAGAATGGGTTTTCATAAGAAACCTTAGGCTAAGTTATTATCTTTATGTTATTCTGAATTTTACATACAAAGTTTGATATTCCTGGAATGGCGTGAGGAAAAAAGATAATTCATAACACAACACAAAAAGAGTAAAAATAAAGCTATTTTTATATCCTGAAATTACTTCTAAAAGTATATACTATATTTTTTTATCATTTGTTGTGTGAATTAAATATTTTCTATTGTACTCGAGGTTTCGAAATCTCAAAAACAACACGATTATGGAATAAAATGATTTGTACCCGATTCTTTACGTAAAGAACACATGCTTTTATGTACTCTTGAGGATGTTCTTACTATTTTAGTGGTCAGGAACATGGAGGTCAAAACACTGTGGTTCAGCAATTATTTTGAAAGTAGAAATTTTTCAGATGTTTGAAAAGTTGGACGAGATGGAAGAGATAAAAACGCATTTCATTTTTAAACTAAGATTCACTTCGGTTTGGTCTAGATTGTTTGAAATACACGATATAATACGAGGACGGTAACGCCCGTTCCAGAAGGCAGGGGTGGCTAATTGGCAAATATGAAATAATATTCAACAGAACAAATAACAAACACCGAACAAATTACGACTGGTAAAAGGAGCAATAAATAAGTGGAAAACACAAAGAGACAATTGCAACTACAGACACTAAAAAGAAGAATTAGAATTATGAAATGATAGACCAAACTAAGAGAGAAGTTCACAGTTGGAAGAAATATCATCCCCGTTTTCTCTCTTAGCAACGTGCTTAATCTACAAAGGAGGAAACCGTAGGATTCACGATGTGATTTTTCATCTGATTCTCGGACGATCAATCAGTAAACAGAAAGATCGGTGGGAATACGTAATGAGATCGTGAGAGATTGGTCGACGGTGTTGTATTGAACAAAACGTCGGTCACTGTTGCGATAAAAATTTTACCCGTCTAGTCATTTGGATAAAGAGAAAGAGGACAAAAGTATGGAAGTTTCTAACGATTTCTTTCTCCCGATCCATTAGGGAAAAACCTTGATCTTCATCATAAATTTTTGCGTGTTCATACAATTTACTCCCATTTCTCTGAACGACTTCGCATTTTCTATACATTTTGTAATTGTACTATCTCTCTTATGTGTTGTTTTTCTCAATACATTTCTTTGTTATCGCTTTTCACATGAAGTATACCTGAGAAAGAAAATTGGATCACCATTTCAGTAGAACGAACCTGATGTTGGTTATTCTTTGTGTACTGTCTCTCGTAGCTTCTAATTCACCTTCAGTATCCTCTATAATTGATGAATGTAATACTTTACGAAGAACTAATTTTACATATTTGTTGACAGTATGTAGCAAAAGTGTTGATATGGATTACATGCAACATAGTCTAAACACTCCTTTATAGTTTTTGATATTGATTGTATAAGTTATAACATTCTATATTCTAATATTCATTTTCATTTGAAATATTATATACATAAAATATTACACCATGCAACTATACGTGAGGACTTAGGTTAAGCAACAAGGTGAGTGTCGTAATGTCATACACATGCTCATTGAACACAGAAAATAGTTTGTTTTTTTTAAATTGGATAACTATCCATATTGACCTCCGTATCTACTTGAAGTTATTTTAACATTGCATTACCCAAATACAATGTTTTTACAGTGATCAGGGAATTTACCGTTTACCTGAAAATACATTTCGAATGTATATATATGAACCATTTGTGAATTATATTCTCTTCGGTTCGTTATCAATGACGTCATTGAAAATGAGCTTATGAAATGAGAGTCTCGAACAGATCCCCTTTAAAGGGTATATTCTCTATATTTTATGAAAGGTACTTTAAGAACATGGGACGCTGATTTGAGAGTTTGTTAGTAACTGAACGTTGAAGAGGAATTAAAAACTTGTCAAGACATACATACAAGAATATACCTCTTTTAAAGAAAGAGAGCAGTATTGAACATATAAATGGTAAACAAAAGAAAATGAACGTAAGTAAAAATTCGCTGATATATATTTACTAAAATAATTCAGTAATTAATTAGTGGTGTTATTTTCTTTCCTTTAAGCTTATCATTGTCTTATATCACGTTGCAAGTGTTATTCCCAGAATTTCGCAAGAAAACATTTCTAACGTAATTGAGCATCACAGCTATTATCAGATATCAAGCTCAACGGAAGCCACCACCAGTAATTTTATGTTAACGTTAAATATTAATTTCTACCTGCCGTTATTTATTAAGATATCTAGGTAATGTGAATGAGCAGAGGTCATGGAAAGAGGAGAAGATTTTTCGTTTGACCAAAACACTGTGGTTTGTAAATTGATTACTGGAACTCAAAATTAATCTAACAAATAGTTCCCATGAAGGCATGTACAATGTTTTTTATTTCGCGGGATGCCACAATATACATCTTTCGAAGACATTTGAGAATTGGGAAAAAATGAATTTAAAATATAATTCTTCATACCTCGTGAAGCTGAATAACTAACTAATATCAATAGACAATGTATTCACTATTTACATTATTCATTATCGGAACATGTTGGCAAAATATTAAGTATTAATAAGGAAAAACCAATTCCCTTGCCACCTTGTTTTATGCAATTTACAACACATATTACTGACGGGAACAGCTTATATTTTTCGAAAGTTATTGTAAAAAGTACGAAAAAGTTAAATATGACAAATAACGATAATGATAAACTTATCTTAGTAATTTTCACTAGTCATCATATTTGATAATGATTTATCAACGAAAGTTGTATTTGAAATTTAAGATTATTCCTTAAATAATAAATTTTGTTGGATTTGACATCAAGAGAAAAATTATACCTCAAGTTCTATTTAAAGGAAAAGGGAGTATCACTTACAAAAATTTACCTTAATCAATAAAAACATAAATATAACACATTGGACTACAAATTTTCAGTCAAATTATTCACACTAACAATAACATTTAAATTATTATTTGCTGAAATGTATCAAGAATACAAACAATTTCGAAACCTTCAGTTTGTCTTCTTGATGTCTGGATGTAACAAGAAGTAGGGTTAGCGTGACGAAGATAAGACAAAGCGTCAGTGATACCAACAGAACGAAGCTAAAGAGGGCAAACATTTCCATCGTCTGGAAGGGCTGCTCACCGATCTGACGAACAAGTAGACAGCATGCGGGTGATGCATCCTCGTACAAAATTAAGGATAGGGAATTACAGGGACTAAGACAGAAGGAAAAGAAGAAACTATAATTTTAGGTATTCAATAAACCATGAGAAAGATCGGGTGAAGCAAGAAACAAACATGATCAATATAGAAGAGGTAGTGAGATAAAAGAATGGAAAAAAGTGTGAGGGAGGAGTTTTGAAAGAGGTGGGTAGTTCGAGTGTTGGGTGGGCTTCAAGGTTTCAACTTTAAACGAATGCAAAATAATTAATACTGCAATTTCCGGCACTCGAACGGTCCGCGGCAGGCGAAGTGGTAATTACGGGCCTTTGGCGGACGAGGAGTGGGGTAGTGAGGGGTGTGTGGAGTGAGGGGGGTGAGGGGGCGTGTACTCTCGCGTGCAAGGGTGCTTGCGTGCCATACTTGACGTTCGGAGCCGACAGCCGAACAGCGTGAGATGAGGCTGCGATATTCCATCACCTACCTCTCCCACATATTTTATCCCACTTTCACCTCTCTCTCTCTCTCTCTCTCCTCATCGTTACTACGTTTGTCCACCTCGATCCCACCGCTATGAGTCCATCCTACGAAATCCTGACATCACCACCTTTCTCGTGTGACATAACCACTCCCTGCTGCGTTCGCTTCCGGGTCCGTTTATTCCATCAGCGCTGCCACCAGTTAAGAGAAAACGTCGGAGCGACGCGGACGGCTACCGCGCTAAGAAATGGGGGGAGGTGAAACGCGCGATGGCTGCCGGAGATTGGGCACATGGAGGAGTAGGGGGAGGATTATGAGGAGAGTGTACACTCCTAGAGGAACAAAGAGTAACCTTAGAAAGACGACGGGATAAGCATGCACACGTGTATTCTTATAGCGTCCGTCTTGGGTTAAGTGAATACTTCAAGCACAAGTAGATTGCGCAAAACATTTTTTAATTAATCCACATTGAATATTTAATTTAATACTCTAACTTATCATTTTTAAATTTTATTATATAATATATCCATTTTATCATATAATACCCAGAATAATTTAAATAATTTCATCGCATTACGATGATTAATAAAACAAAAGTATTAACATCAAAATAATATTACAATACTACAAAAATGAAGAAATTTAAAGACATCCTTAGATTCTTAAAATAATATAAATAATAATTTCTAAAGTTAGAAATGATTATGAGAACGGTTTCACGAGTGTTAAAAATGAAATATTTCCGGCATATACTTTGGAATAAACCAATATATGTTATTTGAATATAAATTCAGATTTTTATAAAACATTGTAAAAATCTTTAATTGTTGACAATATCTCTGATATGTTCATCGACAACAGTTACAGTTTTATACCTTATAAACAGTTCATCGATAACTGTTATACATTGCGCGTGAAAATTAGGGGCGCAGTAAATTCATCACTTTATACCTTCTATGTTTTGAAATGTATCATAGTGAAATTTGGGGTGAGGTAGCTTGTATGTATTACCAAGGTACTCTTTTACAGGGAGGTCTATATGTCACACCTACGCGCTGAAACACTCATACAATGTCGTGGGGTGAAAATTTCGAGAATCAAGTAAAAATATTACATTTCTAAATGTCGAGGTCAGCTAGTCTCACGTATACAGACTCAATAATGTACACCTCAGTAACTGAGATTAAAAAATCACTCACATCTGAAGACCCATTCCACACCATATCTCCCCTTTCCTCTGAAGTGTGAGTTTCAGATGTTCCAAAACTTCTGATGATAGTGATGCTTTTTTAAGGAACATAGTACATGTGATTTTTTCACTAATGTAGTAAACCCACTGCAAGATTCCCCCTTCATTTTACCCCTTTCGGAAAATTAGATTTTCTCTCCTCTAAATCTATTAATTTGAGATAAAAACATAACATTTGATGTCAATTTAAACGTAAGCGGTTCATTTGAATAAAAGATTTATGTAATCATCCCTATTCAGAGCGTGTCCATCCTCACCCCCCAATCATTTCTCTAAGTGACCGCGAGAAAATGTTTTATTTAAGTCGTAAGGAAATATTCCAAGTCTTATTTACATAAAATATATTTTCGCTGTCATATTTGTAGTTTCAACTATATGTAGAATTAAGATTTTAACTAAATATTCATTATTATTATTATTTATTTGCTTTTGACACTTTATTTATTATTATTACATATATTATAAGAACCTAATGAGTATTCACGTTATTGGTAACTTCATTTTGGATCAAAGTTGATACGATCTCTATATTCAGATGACGAAATAGCAGAAAAAATATGTAGGCATTAATATGAATTTTCGATACAAAATTATGTATTATGTTTGAAACGAGAAATAGAATCTTTGGCACTAATGAGTAGAAGCTTCCACCGAATAATCCCCTGACTGGAATGAGATACCTTAATTTTATTCTAAAATGTGACTTGAAAAGTGATACAAGTAAAACAAGAATATCTTCGAGTATGTAAAGCAGAAACAAACAAGAAATGTTTTTTTGTTCTTAAGAGAAAACATTGTATCTCGTCAGAGCAGTACCTTATACTAACACTAGTCCTCGAGACAGTATGAGTAAACATCTATATAGCAAGCATGTTCGCACAAGAGATGACCCACCCTTTCTCTTGCTCTACGCCCCAGCTCGATTGTAGTTCCCGAGATGCGGGTGGAACTGAAGGCAGCGGGATGGGTTTCGTTGCGGAAGGGTCGAGACTGCACGCCGGCACACCAACACGACCGGATACCACCCTGTCCCCACTCCCTCGTCCCTTTGTGGCCCTTTGTACCTTTTGATCAGCGCAGGATTGGTCGGAGGAGGACGCGGGACTAATCGCTAGAGCTTGAACCGTCTCTCTAATTGGCTTGCTGTTTTCAGCCCCCTCACCCCACCCCGTTCATTCTATCATTTTCCGCCATCCCTTCCCATCCCACTCGACCCTTACCCGTTGCACCGCGAGTACCGTACCTCTAAAGGATTTGCGTTATTTAATTGTTTGGTTTGTTAGTGCGAACGAGCCGACGCCCACCACTTGGTCGAACACACGAACGGGCTTCGCGATGCTCACGTATTACTGCACGCATTCGTACATGCAACTTGTTCGTTGAGCGGCCGCGAGATGGCACTCGCTACGCCGCCAGAATGCGCTGTCGATCCGAAAGACAGATGAAGCGAGAATGAACGGAGCAACGGACGCCTCAATAAACGGTAAAGAGATAGGATTGCATTGCAGAGATCAATCGAACGGAAACCGGAGAACACAAAGGGACAGGAAGAGACTTGTCTCTGAACGGTAATTAATATGGAATAATTGTGGGCGTGAATTATCATACGTGTATACCCCTCATTTTCCCATCAACTCCACTGTTGTTCAAAACTATACGCTTCTCGCCTTCCAATCAAATGGAAGCATGATTTCTGACATTTTAAAAGGATTCAGTCTTCTTTTGTTTTAGATAAAGTAGTTTTCTTCGCAAAATATACAAGAAAATAGAGAACTGCAAAATGAAAAAAATAATTAATTGATCCATTCATTAATTTGAAAAAAAATAAAAATTAAAAATTCTTTTAAGTAGATTTATCCTAAATTGGAATTTTAAAAAATGCTTACTTCGGTATGAACAAAATCAAATTAATTTAAAAATGATTATTAACCTAAACAGAAAGGAAGAAATATAAACATATATGTTCTGTTCAACTCGTTTCTTGTTGGTTTTCATGGTTAATAGGTTAATGAGTGAAGATACAGATACTTTTTTATGTTTCTATAAATTTCAAATAATACTGGATAACTCGGTTCAAATACTGAATAATGCATTTTTGTAGGATTCATGATATCATAATTTGTTATTAACATGGAAAACTTTTTTTTTCCCTTCACCTTTCAAGAAATTCTAGGATCTTTCTACGAAATTACTATAGAAGCTATGACACCACTTTCGGATATCCAAGTTCTTTGGAGAGAATTACGAATGTTTTATAAATAACTAGAAATTTTAGAGGAAGGAAATGGATTTTCGTCGACTAATAAAATTCTGGGAACATCTTAAATTCTTAAATTGAGTCCATGTAAATTGTTCTCACCGTTCTTTATTCTGTAGGGAGGATATTCAAGTAGCTTTGCGTTGATGAACAGTTGAATCCACCGAGTTTCAATGGTGTGGCATGTGGAGTCTTAAATTCCCGTTTCTACACCCGAGTGGGTTCGAACCAACGGTCCGAAGGCGCTTGAGATATGGAGCTGTAACTCTCTCCAAGCGACCGTTAGTTTCCATGGCGCATGTGCATGCGCGCCTTAAGGGTCTCTTGGCCCAAGCAGAGATTCCCCAACGAACGACATAGCACTGAGCTGAGGGTAGAACACAGTAACTGGTATATTAACTCATTCAAAATCACGAACGTCTGTGAATCCATTAATTTCTGGTAATTAATTAGATAAAATTTCCAAAATACGCACATCAAATCAAGTCAATTTTTTAAGACTTTATTTTCAAGTGGTGAAATGAGGAAAAATACGAACAGAATAAAGAGCCGTTCGCTTATAAGACTTTGCTCCATTCTGATGATACTTTTTTTTTAGTCTCAAAGAGCATTTAAATTTTAAATAAATAATGCAAGAC
>NNCF01126713.1:75560-104918 GCA_002313205.1 Laupala kohalensis | reverse complement strand
GATTATATATATATATATATATATATATATATATATATATATATATATATATATATATATATATATATATATATATATATATATATATATAAAATAGACATTTTCCGTTACTCAACCAGTTTCGGTGATTCAATGTTCTGTATGAAATTGCTTTCATTTCGTGAGATAATAATTTTATTGCAAAATCCGTCATCGGTTTGTTTGACTCATCGGTCAAGAAGAAAGATTTTTCAAAACTGAGCAATTAATACCACATAATATATATTTAATTAATACCATTATATATTTTATTTTATTGAAATAAACTACATAAAGGAGGTTGTTGAGGAAAGATCAAACTTCTAAAACGGTATGATATTTTACATAACTCACTGATTGTCTATATAATATATTAATATTCATTTCGATGTGAAAATACATTAAAGACAATCAAAAATACAACACTGATTTATTATCATGATTACACGACAGTTAAAAGTACATTTTCACTGTAGTTGAGAACAACGACGTTTCGAGGTAAAGGTTTGGCCTCTTCAGGTTCATTATAATCCTTAACGTCGTAATATTACATATATCAAATGTTGTTATGCCAGTAACAAATGTTGTGAGATATCATATGTCAAATTTTAAAAACATTGACAATTAGTTATAGTACGAAAGTAACGATACTGATTTACGTATCTGACAGATTTTAGAATTTTAACATGAACCTTAACCTCGAAACGTTGTTGTTCTCAACTACAGTGAAAATATGATTTTACCATCGTGTTATCCTGATACTAAATTAGTGTTCATTGGCTCTAATGTATTAGCACACCACCAAGAATATTAATAAATATTCATTTGAAATGCAATGACTTAAGAAATAATAATGGAAATAATTATATACGTGAGCACATAGTATGAGAAAGTGAATACATACACCACAACAAAACAAAACAAATGTATTCTCATTTTGCCATCTCTAAATCCATTTCGTAAGTAAAATGTTGCAAGTATAAAATGACCTCATTTGAGGACAACTTTATCCTTCTTCACTTATTACATGTACATACCAGCATCAGATATTAAACATTTTAAAAACTTTAAAACTGTACACAGTGTAGAACAAAAATCACGAGGTTTCGTCTCATGTGTGAAACTTCATCAGGTGACTGAAACGTTTCTAGGTGTAACATGGTGAATGACTACTGCAACGGCAAGGAGAGGAAAATACTTGTGTACACTTGGTCAAGGAATATAAAATGTGCCAATAGTAAGATAACTTAGTATCAGTTATGAGTAACGTGTGTATTGTTTCTGTGTGATTGGCATGCAGAAGAAAATGTTTTTATATAATATAAATTATTAGATCGTATATTACTCGTGAGATCAATGAATATTGTTTCCTTCCTGCATGGTAGGACCATGATGTGTAAAATATAATCCAGTACGTATATGAATATCTTTCATGTTCATGTCACCAAGATCACGAAAAAGTATATGTAAAATGTAAATTTATTGCAGTTAATCTGTTATTAAATCAGTGCTTATAACAAAAGTAACTTGATATCTTTAAAAATTACTGAAGTCGAGGTAGTATGAATTTCCAGGAACTACTCCATTTCCGTTGAAGAAAAAACTAAAACAATATGGCAAGAAATGCGTCACGTAATTGTAGTCGAGGGATTTATATTTACAAAATACGCACAAATGAAATGAGCTGCAAGGAAACAGAGCTGTACTCGACAAAGATGTAAACAACCAAACATATTAAATTTTTGCCAGGGGAAGAAAATTAAACGACACTGGAGATGAGAAAAAGAAAAAATTAATTACCAGCCAAAAAGACAGCGAAGGGAAGACAAGAAAATTGGAACAGAGTAGAAAGATAGAATCTTGGAGAAACATCTAGAGAAATCCAGCTTCTCGGCTCGTGCAACCTCGGATTTCTCCTCGAATAATCCCGGATTTTCATAAAAGAAGATAACTAATGAGATGCAATATTTTGAGTAAATAAACATATCTCATAATGTTTTATGAAAGCGGTCGGTCGTGCAGAGAAGAACTGACATCCAGTCGAGTATCAGGATGTATTAAGCGGAGACAACCTACACCAGCTCAGGATTCGCATCTTCTAAATTGATATTGAATGTTAGGGAGCCTGAGAAGCGCTCAGGAAATTCCCCTCGATAGGAAACACAAACCTGCCATATTGAGAAAAGAAGATACAACTTGGAAGAGAAATGAAAGAGAAAATATTATCAATTTGAAGAGCTTTTGCCACTGGAAAATAAATTTGAAATAAATTTCTTATCGTATCCATTTTACAGGAATTTAGGGAACAATGATGTTAAGCAACAAAAAAGTTATTAAATTTTTGAAGAATAATGAAAACGTTACTTATAATAACTGATGATAAATTAACGACGTGAATTAATCTTATTAATATGGAGCAAAATATTTAATTAATATAAAATTAATTATACATCGAATATCTAAGAGTAAATTAAATGTTCAAATATGTAATAAATATTCTGTGCAAAATTATGAATAATAGAAAATTGTATTTTAAAAAGTAATTTACTTGTATTATGCAAATTCTTGCATAGACGTTTGTCTGAAGAGTATCGAATTTTAACATTTGTTTGCATATCAACTGAACTAGATTCTCATAAAGTAAAAAGAAATTATAATACCTTTTTAGTGTCACTTCATAGTGTAAACATAATAGTACACTTCTCAAAGTTAGTTATAAACGTTTTTATTGCTATAATAATTTCAAAGAAAATCAATAATAAATGCAAGACTTTCCTTTTATTATGTTATTTAAAATTCGATTAACTTATTGTAATGAAGTACCGTAACTTGTTTAATATTCACGTCATTTTTCATTCGTGTGATATATTCTGAAATTGTATTGAGTATTATTCTTTAAGTGTTTTATCAGGTAATGTTTTTTACTATATTGTAATTGAATAACTTTTTTCCCACTTTTTGAACAATATCATGTTTTTATTGAAAAACTTGACCTATGATGAGAAGTGAATTAGTGTTTACATGTCTCTCTCATCACAATATGGAACTTGGAAGCATCCTGCGTAAAGTATTACCTTTGTTCTCATCGTTACTTAGCAACCCATCCTCGTGGCTTCAGTAGATTAAAACTGACGAGCTTACACCTGTCGATTTTCCTTTGTCAAACGCAACAAAATGGCGACGACTTACAACGCTTGGCCCGTCACCCCATCTGGACCCCTTAACATCGCAATGATTGGTCCACTGTCACAAATGAACTGCAGCATCCATTTTCAAACACGAAGAGTGACAAGGAAAAGTACTCCGCTCGTCTTTCTTAAGCTAATTATAAGACACCGAACGAAATTACAGGCGTCAAGCGCTCAACTCCTCTGATTTACAAATCTCCGCTTGAAATATTGCGTAATGAGATTGAGAGTACGACGGACGCAGTGACAAAAGTTACGGAAAATGACATTACTTCCATTAACAGGCGAGGTTAGTCACAACGCTACATCATTTTGAAGATTCCAGGCTTGTCTTTGCAGCTTGAACGAAACAACAAGCAAAAAAAAAAGAAAGGACGGGGAATGTTGCTTTGCAAAGGTTTTAAAAATTATCCTGCTAACCAGAAAACTGTAAAATTCTTTTCTGAAGCATTGTAATTAGAGACCTTGTCTGTAGCCGGCTTTAGTTGTAATTACATTGAAGGTAATTATCTTCTATCTCGCGATGTTCAAGTTGTTATTTCTCGGCGTATCTTTCATTTGTTTCATTCTGCTCTCCTTGTCTTTCTTTTCCTAAAAATTTTAATATCAACAACGCTTCATATGATGTAGTGAGTAAAGTTATTTCTTCCAAAGTATCGCGACGTACACATCCAAAAAACAAGACACATACTCTTAAAAATATTGTGCTACCATACTAATTAATGTAATTTTCTTCACGGTGATACAATGGTTTAACTGAATTTTTGATAATAATGTATCACCAACTGTTCTTTAGAATCATGCAATTTCACAATAGAATTCTTAGTGGGAGTGAAGGATAAAATTAAATTTATTATTAATGTTATTCAAGAAGGTTCATGTGAACATTGGATATGAATGAGTCAATTGTGAATACACCATCGAGGAAATTATCATTTTTTTTACAATTTTGCTGATTTCCGCGGACGAAGACATGCGATATTTCTCTGTTTGATAGAATCCGCGTGATAGGTATATCACTTAATATTTGGTCTGCCATGCTATGGTCTCTTACAGAATGCAAGATGTCAAACTATACCAATCGAAAATACAAGAATTGCCATTAACGTTTTTCTCTTAACACAATTTCTATAATCACTACGTTTTTATAATTAATAGATTTTAATTATAGCTTTTAGGAAAAAATTAATTTGGAACTTAGTCATGTAGTTCACTTTGTGAAACAATTTTAATTGTATTATTACATGAATTATGTCTACATCTTTTGCAACGATTACAAGACATGTGTTTAATTCATATAATAGAAAAATTCATAAGAATATTTACAATGCTTTTTCGTGGTTTAAAACGCATTATTCACCCTTCCTTCTCGTGGATAAAGAGTCCTCAGGGATGTTGGCCTAGATGTTGAGTTTACTTAAAAACCTAATAGTTATTATACGGTCACACAAAAATAGTTCTCCTGCAGACATTCTTGAATTAATTAATAACTCATCGTACAGGCGAGGATGAATTATTTTCTGTATCTAAAAAAAGGTCAATCCCAATACCTTATTTGTTGTGTGTTAATTTTTCCGGTTTCTGCTGAGATTCTTTATGATGATTATAATAATAATAATAATAAATGTAATAATTTGGAAATGGAGATTATTTGCGTATGTGGATAATGTTTCCAAAGTCCCCTTAGTCCAGTCCACCACTGGAGTCATTTTTCAGCGTAAATTGACTTCAAATGCTAATAAATATTTACATAACATAACTAAAAACAACAATCCTTAAAACGTGTAGGACAGTGAGCAGGTTTTTAAATAGTGATGTGACTTGAGGTGGGTATTCTTGGTTTACCTCGTACACCACCTGAATAACTAAAAGTTATGAAAACATTAACAGGACATGACAATAATAAAAATAATAATAATAATAATAATAACCAGATAATACAGAAAAGAAATTCTGCATGATAATTGCGATGGATTGTGTAGAGCATGCTACACCTTCCATGAAACAATCCATCACATTACTTCGGGTTTGCCGAATACTCGCCCCTGTTGACTACACCTGCAGACTCAATCAAGTGGCCAAAATAATTCACCAATAGCTAGCTAAAAACTTAAACTTGGTTGAAACAGTTCTCCCCTATCAAAATTTCGATTCACCAGCTGTTCTGGAAAATAGAAACGCCACACCGCACTGGGATAAGCATATCATTACAGACAAAACAGTAGACTATATAATAATGTGAAGAGAATAATCTAAAAAAAAAAACTTTTTATAAATGATGTAGCTGTTATTTTCACTAACAATTTAAAAAAGTCAGAATTAAAACAAAAGTTTTAAAATATCTGGCATTTAAGACAGAAATCCTAAAGGAAACAAAATGAAGTAATAATTATTTCCCTCATAATTTCAGCAACTGGTGTCATTTGCAAAACATTTAAAAGACATCTTGCAAGATTGCCATTAACTACATGTGTACGCAGAAATCTGTTATATTACAAACATGCCCCCTAACACGGAAACGTCTTAGTCTCGGCTGAAATTAACTTTTTCTTCCGACTTGGAGTCAAAACTAGTCCCAAATTCCGTTGCACAAATTAATAATAATAATAATAATGTTATTAATCTGAAGTTGTTTCTTCTGAAGACCGTCAGAATTGTTTCTCTTGTGGTATCTGCAACTGGGATAGTGCCCAAGGCCCTGAAGAGAGGTTTGGACAATTTGGATGTGGGGTTCTTGGTACCTACAACACAGAAGTCTGCTTTGTTGAACACGTATTACATAGTTAGAAAGTTTCTATCTCAATCATAACACTAGTACTGTAAGGTAACTGACAGACTGTCAATACATTACAGCCATTCTGTTGGAATGTGAAAAAGAATAAAATTAATAATAATAATAAAAATGAGACCGTCGTGATATTAACTTCATGTCGTATAGTCAGGAAAATTTTCCAGTCACAGAAATAACTTGCATTTAATTAAGAAACGTATAACAAATCAATCCCGCTGTATACTGAATTTCCAGGAATTTCCCGGAAAACATGAGAAAAAGAAGGAATGGCAAATACGAATTACCATCTCGTGACTTACATCTCGTGACTCGTTAATTACCATTCCGTATGAATTACCATATCATTACGGAAAATGTGAAGTGACGTCTTCGTTTTGAGTTTAAAACGCAAAAAAAAGAAGCTTTGATGCATTAATGTAGTGCATTGACTTAATTAGAACGTGTCACCGGTGAGAGTGGTGATGCTAACCTTTTAGGATGGCGCATGTGTAATGAGGAAGGGTGAGCGCTTGTTGCCATATAGTGAGAGAGAGGTTTCAACAGCACTCCGATGTGCGATCACAAAAGAACTTGCTAACACTCCAACTACTACACGTTTAATTCTCCAACACAAAGAGACCGTAAAATGCAAACACGGGAATGCAATTTCAATCATGAAGGAATTGACTGAAAATATGTTCAATGTATTTTGAAATAAAATTACTCAATTCTGTGTTCATTGTTATATTTATATTTTGAGTCATAAGTACTTTGCTATATTATCATTTTTAAGAAATTAACTAGAAAATGAGTTAAAATACTTTTTTTCTTTCATCTACCTTGCAATCGTTGTGTTAAACTTCACATTGACACTAAAATATTTACAATATTTTGGGTATAGTGTCCGTAAGTCTTGTCTAAATCTCATAATGCAAACGAAGGGCATACATACTATACCTACGTATTTACTGTCAACCAACAAAAAAGTAAGTCAATACAGAAGTACTAAGATTATATATAACATATACGGTTATTATTTGAATGAAAAATATTTTGTAAATTACTAATTAATTACTAATTTAATAATATTAATAAATTATCATTGAAATAGTTTTTCAATCTTCAAAACAGTAATAATGATAATTTACTTTTAATTATTAAAAGTTAAAAAATTGAAAACAATTTTACTAACATTTTTTCATTAAGAATTCCTCAACCCTAAGTTCAAAATAAATTTTAGTTACTGTTTTATAGGGGCGATAAGACGATTCCAAATACACGGAGGTCGAATTTCTACGCCCGAAAGAGATGAGCACAGGATGGAAAACTTAGGAAGAGGAGATCCACTTAACGTTTTATGACACCGCAGTCATCTTTTAAGATTTCTATCACAAATCAGTTCATTCTTAAGGAAGATTTCAAACGCGTCACAAAAGGCTCATAAAAGGAATGAAACAGGGTAATTGTAGTACGCAAGGAACTTCCCGTGTCATAAGCGTATGCGAGTGCACGAGATTATAAGTTTACGACGTTTATATTACCCATGATGGACGGACTTCATTTTGCTTGAAGAAGTTGTTTCGTAGTTTTCACTTCAGGTCTTATTTTAACTGCTTACGTCTGGCGAGATAAATGTGACGTGATGTTTTTTCAATCTACTGAAATAATTACTTCAATTGTTTCAATGATTTCTTCAATTCTTTTGGAAAAGATCGTATTGAAAATTTAATTACCTGCATTAATTAAATTCACGAGAAAGTAACAATAAATAAATTTATTGTCAAAAAAAGCAAGTACACACTGCGAACAACTACGTGGAGAACAATAAACTAATTTACTCACCTGAACCAAGCAAGGGACCTTCCCATATCGACCAAGGACCCTGAAGCAGAGGTGGATTGAAACTTTCAGCATACTCCTTAGATAAGAATAAAAGGGTAGCCACGTTTTTAATATCCACAGAATACCAACAAATTTGTGTTTTATAAAACCGAAAAAAAGAATAGCTCACAATTACGTAATATTATCGAACTTCAGATTATTCGGAATAAATTGTTTATAAATCTTAACTTCTTAAATATTTCTAAATTAGAGATTAATTATTACAGTAGATCTCCACCCCTAGGCAAGAGCCTGGAGAACCTATACAAAAAATCTGCGTGTAGTGGATGGAAAACCGGAGAATAACCCATGATGTGTATGGTTCGTGAATCTCATTACGATATAATCTAATTGTGTCTCGACCACCGAGTTTTGCTCAGAAAGTGGGCAAAACTTTACACATTGACAAAAAACTAATACATTCGTAGAAACAGAAGTATGTCGTAAATGTATAAAAAAACAAAAGCCGACGTAGTCGACGTCTTGTGGTTACGAAGGAAAAAAATTATAATTATAACTTATCATGTATATCGGAAATTATTGTATGTTATGTGAAAGTATTATATAAAGAAAATTGTTTGATATGAACTTCGATTCTGGGCGAGATTTCCAGCGCTGTTACATAGTTTTTTCGAGAGATAGCGTAGTGTTAGTGACGAAGGCAACTGTTGAGACCATGTGTGGCGTGTAAGCAATATGGCAGCTGTATATACGACCTGTTGGCTTCTCTATCCCCCTTCGCAACTCTCTACCCTCTTCCTTCTCCTCCTACCACGAACCAACTTTTCCAACTCCCCGCTGTTATCTGCACCCTAATCGCCCCAGGACCCCACAAGCTCCTGCTCTTCACTATTCTCCACCGCGGAAACCAATTTTGCCAACCCTCGCGTGGAATATTTCGGAAACATAATAGGAACGGCATCGTGTTACATAAGACAGGGAATAATTGAACACAGCTTGCTCGTCGAATGAAAATGTCAGATTGAATAAACATATTTGTTTAGAAATTAATTTCCTGATATTGTCAACTACAATATTTCTGCTCTAATTGAATCAGTTTCATTACAGTAGAACCGTGATTAACCGGGATCATTGGGGGAGGGGCGAAGAGGTCGCACGGATAAAAGAAAACTACGGTTGATCGGGACACTTTTTACTTAACGAATTATGTACATACATACATGTCTGCACATATATGTCTGTGTACAATGTCACGTTATCAGGAATTGCAAGATGAAGAAATCATTCTTTGAATTTTGCGATTTGAAATAATTTTACTTGCTTCAGTTATTTTTTTCTCAAATTCATTACGTAATGGAAGTTAGAATTTTATGGATACCTGAGCGTCTCTTTCTCTATGTTTCTTGGAAACTACGTTCAACAGTGGAAATAGTTGGATTAATATATGTAGTTAAATTTGTTTTGCTCTTCGGATGAGTGAACACCACGGTTAATCGTGAACACGGTTAATTGAGGTTCTACCGTATATCCTTGTTCTTGAAATATTATTTTCAATGTAATTCTATGGTATTCATGAAACACCGATCATTTGTCTCATTTTGAAAAAGACATGGATTATTTCATTTCCTAAAATTCTAATTAATTTCGATTACACTTTCAAAGTGTGAAAGATTTTGTTTCTTCGTTACAAATATTTGAATCTGGAAATTTTGTTTTACTCAAGTTTTATATATTTCACTGACAAAATTAAAACATTATAAGCATTAATGTGTCAACTTTGATGTTTCATGGTTTGATACAAAATGCGCTAAAAAGATTAAAAATGTAAAATATTGTTTACTATGAAATGATCGTGAAATAATATGTCGATTTTTATTTATCAGAAATTACATAAATTGCTGGTCACAAATAAAATACGCAAAGCATAAAACATCGCGGTATTTATATTACTTAAAGCAGAAAAAACCATTAGTTTGGTGAACAAAAATGAGAGCCTATATATGTATTAACAAACTTTATGAATAACTGGTAGTAAAATATATTTCCCTCCATATTTGGAGTAAATGTTACAGCAATATTTCGAGTAAATGTTGATGATATTTTTAGATTTTTTAGTATTATATATAAAAATATTTATTCAATATAATTCATATAAAACGTATTTTTTTCATTATAAACATAAAAAACATCCGAAGTACTAACGTGGTATGAATATAATTAATTCTACTATTGAAATATAAATTCAACTTTGTAATGTACCAATAAACATATTAAATAATTTTAAAGTTTTGTTTTCCAATATTTGTATAACAAATATTAAAATTGAAAATAATTACAATGTATTTTATACAATTATTCTTTTATGTTGTAAATGGGGAAAAGAAGAAAACATTCAATGATTGTTTGCCTCATGCCCCCGTTGTGAAAGACGTTCTTTGTATGATCGATCGTCACGGCCTCAATCTGNTGTTGGCTTCTCCTTTCCCCCCCCCCATCATCATCCATTCCCTCCGGGCTTCCCCTCTTTTTCTCAACTCTTCTTCCTTCCTCCTCCACTATCGTTATCAGTCTTGCCAACTCTCGCACGATAAACTTGGCTAATAAAGTGCTAATAATACAAAGATTTCGTATCAGGGCTTGAAGGAAGAACCATTTGCTCAGTATGCAAATTGCAATGGCGCATCCAAAGTGTTGGGAAGCGATGTTGCACAACTCTATCAAAAGTTCTTCCTCACGCCACCAACGTCCCGCGGCGCTGGCGGCGCTGTTCTCTTTGCATTCGATGGATCCCAAGTTACGCGCGTCCTAGAACCAAGTTCTTCGTAAGTGTTTACATGCCATAGAGGAAACAAAGAGAGTAGAGCAACGAATCTAGGTTAATACGCCTGACATCTTAACAAGAATATTCACTGAAGGACTGACACTACCTCAAATTACTGTCTATAAAGTAATATTTATATGTATATTTTGTCCGCACATATTTGTAACCATGCCTAGTATTATACATCTGTGTATAATAATCAGAAAGAGAACAAGAGTGCAGGTCTGAGATCGAGTGACAACACAACAAAGAGATATAGTAAATATTGTATTCTTCAGAGATTTCGACTGTTCTTGTTTGTTTTTTTTATATATGTTTACTGTTATTCTTAGAAATTATGTCATGACACTAAAATGTAAGTAAAAAAATTCATATAAATTCGGTTTAATACATTTGAATAATAATAATAACCATACTGTATAAAGAATATTTTTTATATTTTTTATAAAAAGTGTATAAGATTGTTTCAAACAGCAATGGTATCGTTTGTATACTGTTATAACGCTTCATGATTGGTATTAATGTTTCTTACGTCAAATTATTCCCTCAAATTATCTGTTCCTAAATTTCTCTAGTTTTCTTCTCAAAATTTTCAACTTTCTTCATGTAATATTGGTATAATTTGTTTGATTCGTTAAAAAATTTAAATGTAGAGCATAGTACTCTAATAGATTGAAGAGGACGTCTACTATTTTCATAACATTTTATTTCACAGAAGGGATGATTACTTTTCAGCTAAATGATGGATATCCCTAATATGTGAGACACCCTTTAAAATCACATCCCTTCAAAAACCTACAGTTCTCTCCGTTCTCTCTGAATGCTCATGAAATGGACATTTATATTCTTAAAAATGTTGAATAACGAAACACATGTATTCAATTTTTTATGCTTAAGTCACTTCTGCGAAGTTTAGGAATTTAGGCATTCCATAAATACTTTTTCAAGTACTCGGACAACCATTTAATTACAAATAGAGTAGTAAATGAGTTTCAATGTTTATATAGACATAACCTAATCATTTTGGTACCTGGTTGCGAGTCAGTCATGTATTAAGAAGAAACAAGTCACCGCATTATTTGTCTAGATATAAGTATTTCACTTAATAATTGTAATGCTTTTATAATCTAGATATTAAAGCCATGTAACCTCGAATTAATTCCAAAGAACATTGTTACGGAGAAAATGTTTTAATAGGGGGACCAACATCACAATAAGAGAAAAAAACACGAAAAGTCGACTTAGGAGTATAGAACTGAATATACTTCTTCAAGAACGTGGTAAGATTGAGATAGTTTCAGAGAGAATTATTCAACAAAGTTCATTAAATACTGCTAACGTCTTCTGAATAAAAACTAAATTAATAAATATATCTATAAGTAATATTTTAATTACACATAATATATTAATTACAATATGTGTAATTAATATAAAGAAATGTAATTAATATAAAGAACTTATATGTCATTTACGTAGTTTTCGAAATTTTATTTATAAATTGAATTGAACAATTATTTATTCTGGATACCATTCATAAGATAAGAAAAGCAGTAGTACAGTATTCTCTCTCAATAACCTAAAAAACCTATTAAATCCTGCAAGAAACACAACAAAATTTAACATTTATAGTGTCATAAAAATTTTAAAAAATATGACACCAATTTTATCGTAAATGTATTGCATAATTTTAATATTTTTCGTAATTTAAATGCAAGCTTAGAGAATTACCTTAAAATGTTTCATTATGTGAGTTCTTATTCTCTAGGTTTTTGAGGATGTTTCAAATTTATATTACAAACGCGAGCTTGTTCTCGTAGTCCATAGTTAGTTGGAACTAATTAATGACCTTTTAAAAAAAATTGAAAAAATATACGTGCACCTCTAGGATTACAGAGTACACAAGATCCAACAATATATTATGTCAAAAGTTTAATGGGAATTTTTCAAAAATGTTTCATTCTCTTTTCTAGTAGTTCCATCTATTCATCAAAAAATTCACCTTTGAAATTTACGCATGTCATAGAAGAACGAAGTTCTCCAGGAATATTTGAAAGATGTACAAACTTAAGATAAGTTACATACTCTTTCTAAATTATGAAAATTGTTTCAGAGAACACTTCAACTAATTAAATTTTTGTGAAAAATTTATGTATTGTGTACATGCATGAGTTTGAAAGAAAGTATTAGTGCGTTTGTTTTTTGTTGTTGTTTTTTATAGTAACATGTTTCCACATATTTCGTAATTACATAAGACATAAAATTCAGCATAACCCCAAAAGAGAAAATACTTAAGTATATCAAGCCGGATATGCACTTGTGCTTTCCCATCGCACGATTATTGTGTTAGCAATATACCTCCAATTTGAATATCTATTGTGCAAAGACTAGTTTATAGAGATAATACACCTTAATGTAGCACTAGCGTAGATAGAATTAAATCATTGGAATATCCTAAATCGGCATATATGAACAGAGAAACATGCACTTATTATGATTTCAACATGAGAAACATACCTCACCGGTCATTTAAATGAAATAATTATTGGTGAAATACACTTCGTCTTGTGGAGAAAACACTTACTAACAAAATAAGGTCAACTTTTAAATGACGAATGTGATGGAAGATTACTTTGATTTGTAGTAAATTTGATTATGAATTATTTAAATATTTGAAAAAATGATTATTATTCCATAACCATTAGTTCCAAGATTCGTGGTCTGATGATGTCCAAGCTGGAAATAATCTGATGATTTCTGATGATTTAGTTGAAATTGTGGAGCTGTTTCAAAAAATTGTATATTTCTAAATTATTGTTTAACAAACTAATTTAATAATTGAGAAAAGTTATTTGTTGGAATAATTGTTGTCAATATTTACTATACTTTCTATATTTTATTCTTTACAACAACTCTCATTAAATACTTCCTTCTGAAGAGCTTGAATCATTATAAATTTTGCTATTATGTATATTAATATTTTGGGTATTATATTATTTCTTCTTGGTTAAATCACCACATGCTATTCGCGTCACATGTAAGACGTGTGGGTTGCGTTGGTGTAGCACTGTAGGGGTGGTGTGATGCTGGTCTGCGTCGCAGGTACATTGGCGGAGGGCAATCCCCAGCAAGCCCTGGAAGGTCCCTTGCCAATCTTCTTCACTCAACCCATCACAGAACGCACCTCCCCCCCACCCACCCAACCAAGTTGCCTGCCACCCATGAGCGTTGACGAAGGCTCCCTAGCGTCCAGTGGGCTTCTATGTGCCACCCCAGAGCCGGTTGTGACTATGTCCCAAAAGCCGACGCAAATACCTCCGATGGATTCTTACTCCTTACACACGGCTCAACTACAGTACAAGAAATAAACGTTGTTAATCTGAAAACATTGCGAAAATTGTGTAGTATATTTTGATGCAATATAATCTTATTATATTTTTCCCTCCCTAAATTGTTATTGTCAAGTTCATTTACTGAAATGAGACAGAAGTGATGTTTTTTAAACTGCCTTTAAAATATATACCCCTAAGCATAGGAAGGCCTAAGTGAAACCAGTAACAATAATATTGAATTTTTTAATACTAATATCTTTTTTGAAGTATATTCTCATTATTATTTTTGAAGTATATACTAATACCATTATAATGAAATATATACTAATCTCATTATTCGTCGAACATTTACAAACGTATATTTTGGATTATAAAACATTTGTATTAACATATATTCATAATATGTTTCAATACTTATTCAATATATATTAAAGAATAAAATCTAAAATTTATTATGATGTATGAAAAATATTTTTCTACTGCTCTTCTTCCATCTTACGGACCATGATTTTCTGATATTATATATTTAATCCAACTAAAACTAAACTACACGCATGCCTAGACAAAGTTTAAAGGTGTTTTATGGTAAGTGTAAAGTTTGCTCAAGTGCTGTTCAATGCTGATACAGACTTCAGGGTTGTGTATTTAATTTCAAGTAAATATTTAATGCAAACATGGTCTCTGTCATCATGATTTATTATAAATCATCACTCCAGGTAAGAGACCTTCACTCCCTATAAACGAACAGGTATTTGTATTTCTTTTTCCAAATTTTTCCGTACCCACCTTGAAGAGAAAATTAAAGCATTTTTCTTCCTAATACATCAACGACAATACCATTGTAAATGAAGTACCTACGCGCCAATCGCATGAAATCAACAAGTTTATCTATTTATTCTATTTTGTCGGTGTCTTCGCGGACATTTCACACAATTTCAGGAAGTTTGATGAATAGATATATTCACAGCAACGTCCCACCTACCTTGGTGATATCTGTGCTCAAAGAACTTGAGTATTCACAAAAATTTCTTTCTTTTCCTTTTGCGATAAACGGTTAAAAATTTCAAATCACCTACTGTCTGACACAGTTTCACACAATTTCAACTAGTTCGATAACTATTTTACATGATACATATTTGCACATATGTCATTCAAAAATGCATTCATACTTACATTTTTGATACGTTTAAAAGTGAAGTAAGTAAATTTTATCATGACATCACATTATATATTTTGTTAATTTGTTTTGAATTACCAACTGTGAATGATTCTTCACATACCCCTTTTCCTCAATTCCATCACCTCACAAATTATTTGTTCTCAACTCTTTCTTCTCTTTGCTTTCCTTTAAATAACCTCTAGCCCAAACACCTGAAGGAATCTTATTCAACATTAAGGTAAAAGGTCACAAATGAAATCTACAAATAAAACTAAATACATTTAATGCTCTCAGAGATGCGGATTATATTCTCGATGAAGACACAGTTCACTTATCGACATCACAAATTTGACGGAATAAATACTAACACATAAGTAATTCATCAATAAACGCAAAAATATTAAACCTTTTAAAATAAATCGATAATAGTCAGTTAAACTTGCCAAAGATATGCTCCTCTGATCAATTACATTAAATGAATACGCTCATAAAATTTTAAAGAACGAACCGAATTTCTGAAATAATTATATTAAACAAATTCATAAATTATTTTCTCCAACGACAAGTCTCTCAAAATAACTAACTATAAATAAATTCATTCACAATTATTAACTTTTCATGAATAAAATAGTTCTCTGAAAGTAATTACATCAGGAAATATATAAAATGAGCTTTGTCGCCAAATAGAAAGCAGCTATAGATTTGAGATATCGTAAACTATTTCAAAATTATTAATAACTATTTTCAGCTTTTTTTTTCAATGTAGTACAGTCTCTAATCGATATCTTTCCCTAATATCAACATTCATGCCACACCTTTATCTCCTTTCTTGAATAAGGATGTAAACATATGTGGTACTGAAGGATTACCATACGTGCAATTTACGGAGAAAATGTTTTAAAACATTTCTTAGAGTTACCTATCATATATAAATATTAGTTGGCATATACCGGTATTTAAAGTAGATGTAAAAATCTTATTTGATTACACGTTTTGCATTTTTTAACGGAATTTTTAGTGGTTTGACAATAAACGAAAGATACAAACCGATACCAACGAGTTTAACAACCACATTTAGACCAAAGTTCATGGAGTATGACCAGTAAACAACATCATAATGAGACATGTCACGAGGACACAGCTCAACTGTTACATTAAATTTGGGATTATTACCAGATTGTTGGCACGTTACGACAGTTTGGAACGTATGTATCTAGTTACAATGTGAACACAGAAGGACTGTTATTGTCAGATAACATGACCTCCTGTCACGTTTATGGTTTATGTTATTTTCTGAAAATTCTCATTTCCAACTCTGTTCATGAGCGTTATAGAGGAGTTATTATTGAATTGTAGGGCATCATATAGCATAAAACAACATTCTCTATTATATGAGTTATATCTTGCATTTTAAACATTCTATCTGAAGATTATTCCAGAATATTATATGAGTTGTGCCGTGTAGTAAACTGAAGATAAAAGTATTTTATGGGTGGAAAACAATTAATTCATAATACGTTATAGCTAAGCATAACTCTGTTCCAACATAACAGTACAGAAGTCTTAAAATACAATTACTTATTATTGTATTATATTTACGTTTGTTGTCTTGACAACGCTACAAACGTATTTGTTGTGCACTTACTGCTCTTCTTTATATTGCATTAATTAATTTCTTTGTAATTCAATAGCGAACATTTTTAATATGATAGTTTGTGTGGTTTTATTATGTTCATTGTCATATTCGATGAATGAAAAATTAAATTTCATTATTTATTAAAACAATGAACTATATTCTGGTAAAAATTTCAATAACTTAGTATGGATCAAGAAGAACAGCCAAAATTCTACTGTTTAAAATGGTTATACGGTGACAGTAATATTTATTTAATCTTGTTTACTAATGACACAAATAATTTAAAAAATAATTATTGAGACTTTAAAATACTGTATCATAGTATAATAAGACATGTGAAACTTTTCCGGATACTTAACTGATGTGAATTCTAATTTCAAAAACAATTTTCTGCTCTTGTCTGACTTTATATTATTTCCTCGTAGCATACTGATTGTAATGAATATTTTTGACTTATGTTCCGTTTTTGTGACGTTCCTCAACAAACTATAATTCCATATTCATTTTCTTATTCAATTGCTGCATTGAATCATTTGGTAACACCACTCTATCAAGCGAAAAAAAGCACACACGGTATTGTTACCTGAACGCTCCATGTGCTGTCGTCTTCACTAATGAGAGAACCTGCGGGAAAATGTCAAAAACCCGAGAACGATTTTCCGCTTAGTTTTTGGTGCATGTAGCATGTCGACCTTCCATTCCATATTCAACGAATTAAAAATAAACATTGAGGGTTCGTAATGTAAATAGAATTAATGGCTGGGAAAATAGTACTACATTACTCGACCAAATGAAAATGTGAGGAAAAGAAAATATACCGTGGATGTCACCATGGGAATGATATTGTTTTGTGTCACCGCGTTCATAAGACAAACAAAATAAATCATATCTCTTAAGGATTTCGACCATATACAGCAATCAGGCAAAAATTTGAAATCATAAGTATGTACGAGATTTTTTTAGCATTTTCATTCAGTAGCATGTCCATGGCGTTACATAAAAAATGATATATCTTTGTAAGTGCCTTAAAGACATAGTTAACAGTGATAAAAATTTCCCGTAAGAACAAATTTTATTTTTCATTGGATCGACATATATACGAACGAAAATAATTTATTGGCCATTATATACGTTGTACTTAAAGTGCATCAGTTTATTGGTCGTGTATTTTCGTTATGCAGAATATCTATAGTGAAACTTTTTTGGATCTTCTATCACTCAGATAGATAGAAAAGATGAAGTACATATTTATTATACTTCAACAGGTCTGATTGTTGTACCTACCAAAATTTACGAGTTTGTTATTTGATGTGACACATTAAAAATAAATATCAATATCAATATAAAAATAATTTATTATATGAATGTCAATAACAAAAGAGTAATATATATTTAAAATATTTTAAATATGTATTTCCCTTAAAAAATTCTTCACTTGAAAACTTACGTGCTCTTAGAAGCAGCATACATTTTTCCCCTCTGAAGCTTTAGGGTTCGTCAAAGCAGCATACAAATTGACCTAGAAGAATACATCTTGGTTTACTGAAAAGGTGTTTGAATGGCTGTAGTGGTAAGTATTAAATTAAAATACGACTATTAACTTCAAATTATTAGACAGTTTTGATTAAGAACGCATTGTATTGTACCAATAATTGTATTTATATCGAATTCTTTGTTTTTGTTGGTGTATGATGGAGAAAGAGAGCTGAGGAGTTCTTGGTGAAACATAGAGCTGAGAAGTGAAGGGTGTGGATGGGACAATCTGTTCTGCACGCTCTAGTGGCGGAGCTCTTTATGAGCGCTGAAGAACCAAGTAATTAGTGGCTCAATGAGTGATAGAACGTAAAACATTCCTGTATGAGGAACAGAGGACGAGGCGGATGAGTCTGCTGCGCGAGACATAGCGTGAGGGGCGCCGAACTGGCCGCCAGGCTCCAGTGATAACGTGCGCACGCAGTTCTGCGCTGACCTGTGCAGGAGCGTGCACATGTGGACTGTTTGGTGGTGCAGGGGGCGAAGGCTACTCCACAGAAATTAAAGACCGAAGGAAATAGTTGATGTTTTAATTACACTTAGTAATGAGAATTCTTTTGGGGGTTTATTTGTTTGCCTTTCGTCTTAAGGGTATTTCATGATATTAGTACTATGAGTTTTTTTGTGGGCAAGTTAATTATTAAACGCGAAGAATAAAGTGCACATACAATATTTTCTTTTTTCATTGTTTTATGCGATTGTTTTTAAGTGACCAATAAGTAAATAGGGTCACATAATAAGAAATCAAAACGAGTTATAGAGCAATATTTGTACTCCCGTTCTTTTCAAAGTACAAGAAAACTTTACAACAAATCTTACGAAGTAGACGAAAGTTTTTACATCCTAACTACTAATAAATTAATATCTTTTAAATCACACAAATTTAAAAAAAATAAAGATATTGTTAGTACAAATAAAAATTGCAAGAATGTCTCCATCCTTAGATTAGTTCTATATTTTTTCCGTTTCCTCAATGGAAAGATTCCTTAAGAATTTTTATTTTTCAACATTTCCTTCGTCATAAAGAAGTAGCGTTGGTATCCCATGATGTTGATGCGTGCACACAGAGAAGGATTTTTCCTTTACGAAATTTTAAAATATAACAGTAATCCTGACATTTCCCAAATAAGTCTTACATCCTTCACGTGACCACTACTGCTAAGANTAATCCTGACATTTCCCAAATAAGTCTTACATCCTTCACGTGACCACTACTGCTAAGAGCGACGGAAGCTGATCCTACAACAAGAATAGACCTGGGCGCCGGCGACGTTGCCTTCTCCTCTGACGGTATTTTATGTGAGAATTATTTCATGCATTATGAAAGCACCCGGTGGGCAGTCGCGAAGCGCACTGCAGCGTTGCGGGGGTGCGTTCTGAAAAGAAAAACAACGGAGCCAGAGTTGTGTACGTCATCCGCAACCACTGCGGTGCGAGCGAGCGATGGAAAAGTGAAAGTCGCGAGGAAGCCGTAACACGGGGAGTTGCTACAACACGAGGTTGCGTAAAAGAGGGAAAACGTTTTTTACGGTCGTTTCATAAGGACAGAGTAATCTATCGGCATAAAATTCTACTATTCACATCCATTATAAAATCAGTGTTAATAAATAAATAAATTACAATATTTTTACGACAAATAAATTTCGACCTTTTTATGGATGTCTCAATAATTGTTTGAGTGCTATTAAATGTTCTGTTACTATGTTAATCTTTTGTTGTTAAATTTTTTTTACACCTGACAACGACTCAAACCTCGAGTCGAAAATTTGTGTAATAGTAAAACATAAACTGTGATCATCACGAAAATAGGTCGTAATGCGTAATTTATTTTGAAGATGATTTATTTAGTTTTTATGAAGAATTATACTTATAAAGATTCATACACCTTCTAAGATTTGTATATTTTCGTTATTTGATTGTTTTAATTTTTATGGTGCCGCACTTTTCTTAGTAACCTCTAGTCAAGATAAGGTATTAGTACAAAATAATAATTCTTTTGTTAGGATCAATGCTGTAACTTAATTAATTCGTTTCATAATTCGTATAGTAATTCCATTAAGTAACTCACGCCTTGGAACTTTTGACGCTGACAAACATCGTTAATGGTTTAATGGCAATATCTTTTTACGAAATGTGTTGTAGAACAGTGTTATGGTGTCATCATCTTCAATTTTTTCTTTCCTTCCAGAGGGCAATAACATACGTGATGACTGTGAATCACTTTTGAAAGGATGAAGAAGTACATAAATTCAATTAATGATTTGTAATACAGTGTTTTAATTGTAATTTGTAATATTGTGTCTTATTATAAAAAATATTATTAGGATGACCCATGTAATACTTTATTCTTATCAAAATTACATGTGACTTGTCTTTAACAATATGATATCTTTGCATTGTAATTCGAGCCTAGATGTTATAAAACACCCACGCAGCCAGTTTTCCATTATTGAACTCAAAGAAGCATAAATAGATGCAATCCTAATTTTATGATTTATTTAAAGAATCACAATCCTCTCCAAATGGGAAACCTTACAATGATAGAACGAAATATGGATATTAATTTTATTATTTTTTATGTTTATGTTTAATTAATTTTAATAACGAAATACTTTTAACCAAAGTATTTGATTTACGAGAATTTGTTGTAAAGGGAAGTTCTTCACTTCCGAACGATGTTTACACGAGACACAAGTGTCCTGGCTGGTTGCTCAAGTATATCTCTTACAATCTTTAAAAGATACGATAACTAATATAGCCAAAAATAAGATTATTATGAATCGTTTTTTGTGCTACACGTCATTAAAAATAAAATTCCTGTCTATTTCATGATATGTAAAATTGAATATAATTACACAGACACAAATAAATTTTTAAAAAATTCATGTTCCGAAGGCTAGACCTGTGTATCCTCGTGTATTTTGATGAGTTGCATTCGAAACCGAATTCATAACTGCTCCATAACTATCCGATTTTATTATCCGAATTTCTGTACTCAAGGTCGGCTTTTCATGATTTACAGAAAATGAAGGGTTTGACCCCCGAATTTGGACTCAGAGTGCCGGAATGAACGTAAGGTACATAGGTCTTTGAAATATATTCGGAGATGGAGAACAGTGCAACAAAGGCGAGGAGAGTGTTGCTAGGGAAATAACTCAGAAGTTAATTCAAGCCTAGCAAATCCGATGGGACAAAGGACGCGCACTTCATAAATACATTCCTGACGTGACATTTAGAGAGAAGAATAAAAGCTAGTTCAACCTCGTTGATGAACACATTGGGATTTTTTTGTAATTTTAAGGAGTTTTTTACGTGTAGCAAGGGAGAAATCGACCCGAGAAAGAATCGTGTGGTGTTGACATTAATTTCATTTCTTCGCCCCTCTGGTCACCTTGCCGTGTGATGTTGACAGTTATATGATAACGAAAGACGTTCTAACTTGAGAGATCTGATGAAATTTGGAATAAGAAACATAAAAAACTGTCCAGAGATAATAGTGACAAAAGCACTTTTCCAGAAATTTAAAAAATACGGGAATGAATAACGAGAAATATACAAAAATGATTCTGTTGGAAATACGGTTCACAAAAAATAAGATTTTTGTAACTGACTACTTCTTCAGGGCAATGTCAGAGTCGTACAGACCTAAGTCGCTATTGTGCTCTGAAGGTTTATACGACTCTGACATTGCCCAGAAGAAGGTCACAGCATGATGACCGAAACGTCGGCAGTTTTATCTACTAAGACGCGGTTTGTCCCGGACAATCAAGTTCATAAGTATACTTAACTGGTTATTACGAAAATGTTCTCTGCTTGATTGGAGAAAATAGTTTGTTATAGAATCGTTTAGGCTAGTATGAATAAAATTTAGCAAAAGCAAGAATTTTTGACATATTACCTCTTTTTTTTCAAATGGTGTAGTAGCCTCTTACGATAAGTCACAGATTTGAAGTGCGCGTGTGTCCTGTGTAATCGAAGAAGGGACATGAATATTTAATAAACCTTTACTTGATGTAAAATAAGTAAATCTCTGATAATAGTATTCGAAATTATATGTAGGGTTCCTGGCAACGCATTTCTCTCTCGAATTTCACCTGTATGTACGAGTATAACAGAACGGACAAACATAATGGATCTGCCTAAACATATATCAAGAACTTAATAACATTTGCACTCATAACAGTATCATAACGACAGCACCTTTCCACCCGTAAAGCATCACCAGACCTACGTACGTAAGAGACCTACATACAAACAGCAGCGCTGTACATTATTGAGACATAGAAGTTAATAATGGCGGCGCTGACGACATTAGAGCGGAGACAGAACCGTCTGCGTATGCTCTAGTCTCGTGAACTGTGGGAGGCACGTGAGTCTCCACAGACGTGTGTCGTTATCAGAACAGTTGAAAGCTCCCTTTGATCTCCGAGAGTCACCATGCGCGCGTACGTAATGGCCGCTGACACCCCGGAAGACAGACACAACGTCACATCCGCTACTGGAGCGAGCGGTTGCGAATTCATTAGAGTAATTCGCTGGCTGCCCACTAGTCAGTGCTAGTGGAGCAGACAGGAGGAAATGTGGATACAAGGAAGGGGAGCGTGAGGAATCGAAGGGAAAATGCAGATGAGGAATTGGTAATTAGGTTCGGATTGAATCTAGAAAAATATTTATCAATTGCATTTAGACTTCATTAATTATGTTTATTATGCTTTATAATTCGAACCCTTCATTTCCAAATTTGCTATTATTCAACAGATTAATAATAATCAGTTAAGTATTTCTGTAATAAATTATCAATATAAAGTATTGCACAATCACAAAGATAATGTGTAGTTCGTAATTACTCAAATACTCTATTCTCTGTCGTAAAAAGATACATTGTGATACATTTTTTATTATCATCTGAATTTTTTCATCAAATCTTTTAAACTATTAATAATTTAATATTTCATTGTATTATATTCTAATATTTCATTTTGGGTTAATTTATTTTAATAACTATTTTGGGTTACTAAAACTTATTAAGCATATTTAATGAAAGAAGTATTTAATGAAAGACCCTCTTGTTTGAAAAGCAGATTTATGTGCATATGTTTATATCGTGCTGGAAGGTACACGAGAAGCCATGAGAAAAATTATTTGAAATTTTTAAAAATGTCACCCTCACGTTTGATTTCATAAAGAAACATTCTTCAAGTTATTAAATTGAAGTAGTGAATTAACATCAATAATCATCAACTATTAACGTAGTACAATTGTTCTGTTAATTTCGTTTTATTTTCCTACCGCTGTTACATTTGGAATTAAGTAGTTAGTTAGCTTTAATTAATTAGGATGCAATTTTTAAATACTTTACGGATAAATGATATAATATAATAATACAAGTTGACCATAAAATATATTTCAATATTTAGTATTCGTGTAATCAATGTATTTTCACGAATAAAAATCTTCGTTCAGAAAAAAATATAAAAAAACATGTACAAATTACTTGCAAAACATAAACATATTTTTCCTCGCAAAAGAGCGAAAACATCTTGTCTTCAGCAATCGTCGATCATCAATTCTCCACAAATATTCTCGATTATTTCCCACGCTCATTTTTCCTTTTTCCCACTTTATGTTCCAGACACCTGTAACAGCGACAAAAAAAACACACCCTTCGGGAGTGTCGGCTCTCCAGCAAGAACCAATCAGGTGGGAGGACTGGGGATTTATTCTTTCGTGATTTGCCGGCTGGCTGAGAAAAGTCCATAAAAACACCCGTCAGAACATCCGGTAACAATCACATTTTTCTTATCTCCTCGTTTCTTTTTCCCCCTCGTTTCTATGGCAACGGTGTTGAGACGCGACCAGTTCGAAGTTGTGATGTATTCGGAAATAAAAGACGTCGCGGGGAAACAGGAGCGAGTTATTGAGAAGACTTCAATTTGCTCTCAAAACGCATTTCTTCCTTAAATAGTTTGAATTACTTTATTTATTTTAATGCATTTTCATATACATCTAATATTATTTGAACACAACAAATACCTCCATTTGGACAAAACTTTAAATTTTAGTACTCTTATACATTTGTAAATGACAATGATATAAAGATTTATTAGAATTAGAACACTATTTTTACATCCACTTCTGCCTTAAAGTCCTTAATCCGAATCGATGGAATAGTTCCTTGCTTGCATCCGGAGAGTAAATTAGTTTCCGAAAAAAACTGCAACTAGTCATACGCAGATTGTAACTGATTTTTTGACAGTAAAATTATTATCATTATTACTACTACTATTATTACGTAAAAGAATTGCTCCGTTGAACAGTCAACGAGTAAAACTTTTAAAGCATCTCAACACAACCCAAAAATTCACTACTTCTGCACTTTCTGTCAATACGAGGGAAAATCTCTCATTGTAAAAGAATTTAATTTTATATTAAATAGTACTACGAGGTACGTTATCACAAAACAGAACAATGATTATTTCTGAACCGTACATATCATTCTTTGGAAACAATATATTCTCCTCTTGGTTATGCGATAAAAGAATGTCTTTTTTTAAATATATCTTCTCCTCTGGAACATTGTGACAATGCAGTTAAATACACGAAATTTACAAAATGCTCATTCTCACGCACGACGATAAACCTTTGGAAAGTTTTTGGTATGTAGGGATACCAAAATAGCCTTCGTTTGGACATGTTTTCTAAATTAACTTCTCTGGAGATAAAACTGTATAAATCAGTAGACCAATTCTTCAAACGTATCTTGGGTTCAAACATATCTGTGAAACAATAACTCACGAGCATACGTCTATTCTTCGATGTTTTGATATTCTTGAGAAACGAGTCGAAGTCATGATTAGAGTAAATGACTCTTTTCGTTCTGTATCAAGTTTAAATGACGTAATTTCACAATATACTTCATAAACGAGGAGAGATTAATGAATCACATACATGCGTCCACTGAATTGCGTCAGGATGTTGTCCTCTCACGCTTTCAACCACAAAACCCGTGTGATCGAAAGTATTTACCTCTTATTTGCTCCTATCAATAAATAAACAAAACTGAATATGAATACTTTTTTGTTTATTTACGTTATAAAATCATTATCTACAACCTCTTTACTGTGAAATTTTTGTCCTGTTTATTTACAAGTCACCATAACTAATTTAATTACTTTAAAAAGAGATAAAAAAACTACCTTAGGGCTATTGTTTATTGGTGCGACATTCAATACCCCAAAAAATTGTAAGGAGTAAAATATCACTTCGTATGAATTAAAGAAACGTAATAATGAAAATATTTCCAAGAACTCATTTTATGTGATAATGGTGCAAAAACAATGAAATATTTGTTATTATTAAAAAAATATTATCACCTCAAATAGCAATAAGATACATATTAAATCCGATGATTTCATTCTATTAAATCACTATTTCAATCAATTATTGAAAAATCTAGGTTCTATATAGCTGCTAACCTGTCATCACATTTGAAAACTTACTAATAAATTATTTCCAGTCAAAAACTGTTATAATCTGAGTATGATCACGAAGTGGATAATTATTCCATTATAGTAGGAAGCATGAGTACTGAAAATATTTAACTTTTGTATAAAAAAACTATTTTCATTTCTTCCAAGGACATTTTTAAGGTACAAGATTAATGAAAAATAATAGATCTATGTGTACCTCTAAAATCCAGTGATCTATTATTTTTCATAAAACATTTATCTTAAAAATTAATGCCGTTGGGTTGAAAGGAATGCTATTTGATATATTGGGTGAAAACATTACAAAACCAATTAAAGATGGAAATACAATCTCTCACTGATCGTTTACGGTTAAAAAGAACTCCTCGATAAACCCGAGGAAAGTAACAACCATACTCAAATATTTCCGCTCTCTTAACTTTAAACTGCCCTGCGTCTCAATAGTGAACTTCATCCAGTGTCTTCTAACTTCTCCCAGCCACACACCTATTCGTCCCCTTCCTCTATAAATCTGCAGTCTGGAAAGACTCGTTCCATATACTNTTCCTCTATAAATCTGCAGTCTGGAAAGACTCGTTCCATATACTACAACAGCGTGAAGAACTCACGACCATTTTCTCGTTCGTTGAGAACAAGCGGTTCCACAACTCGCAAAACTCGCCAACTTTACTTTTCGGTACTTTTCTTAACTACTGTCCGCAAGTGTTGCAAAGATACGGGAAAGAAAAGATTTTTCCAAAATAATTTTATGAGAGGTGATATAATTAGTAAAACGCTTTAAGTTTTGTGTTACTATTTCAGTGGTAAAATACAATTTTGTATAATCCACTTCATAAATATTAGTTTGATATTTTCATTCAGATGTGAGCGTTCCTTACGTGGTCATAGCAACACGTTTTGAGAAGTAAATTTTTTTAAAAATTATTTTCTATACATTTTCTCCTTTCCTACTTTCATTTCAAATTTACGTAATTCTTTATTTTCTTAATATTTTCTGAAGTTAATTTGGATCTTTCTGAATATAGACTTACCGCTTCTTAAAACTAAAACGATACATTTCTGTTTGACTTATTGATCACACCACATACGCTACTAGGCAAAATAATTTTTTAATTGAAAGTTTTTTGTTCTAACAAAAGTTAAAGGATAAAGAAAAACCGAATAAAGACATCATTTGATTTATTGTAAACGTAATTTGTTTTTATTTAAATGAGGGATGAATTACAGAAATGCTTTAGACACTACATTAACTCCACTGTTCTAAATTTTGAAGCAGAAAACTTTCATTGTATTAATTTTATTGTAATAACTTTTATATGTAATTACATTTATTGTATTATCATTTTCGACTATGCTCTGATACGCTCAGCGCGAAAATTCTATTTCCTTCATACTTCCCTCTACTCGGATAACCCTGGAGGGAATCGTCAATCTACTTTTCTTAAGACATGGTCCAAGGCTGAGAACTTGAGACAGAACTGAACGAATTGTTACGAACAAATGAAACGACAACGTATAAACTGATAACTTCTCACTCCAAGATGATACTAAATAAAGCATTTGCCATTGTCATATACAACTGCGATCTAACGTCCAAAACATTAACATTACCGTGGTAGAGAAAAGTATTGCATATATCACTTGTAACTTATGTACTGAATCAATTTGTCAATTTTCACATATGAACCAATTTTTTTATTCGACATGTCACGATGTTTTCCCTAAAGGAAATGTAGTTAAGAAATATTAATTTATTATATTTTATTATATAATAATTATACTCTTCTTTCGGATAGTAGATAGATACGAACCATATCCTGACATCCCTAAACAAACATACAGAAATCTCTTAAATTGTGGTGAACTACACCGCCAGATAAGTTTCCATTGTGATGTGAAGGACTGACAGGCCATAGACGACACAGAGAGCGAACTTTCAAACGAAGACGAGGACCGGACACTTATTGCGCTGCAACGGGTCTCTTATTTTTTTTCTCTTATTGCGCTGCAACGGGTGTACTTGTAAATACGTGGCAGTGTATGTTCCGAACGGAGATTTTGTTTTTTTAACATATAAACAGGAGCGGAATAAATATCGTTATCTCAAGATAACAGATTAGTTATGTAATGTTGAATAAAAAAATGGAAACGGGACCAAGATTAGAACTCGGCACCTTCAGATCTACCAGGTGGTGTGGTTCACAGTAATTTAAGAGATTTCTCTATGTTTGTGAACTTCAGAATTGGAAATGTCAGCCCAGAATAAAGTACTTCCTGAAGGAGTCTCTTATTTTTTCTTCTCTTATTGCGCTGCAACGGGTGTACTTGTAAATACGTGGCAGTGTATGTTCCGAACGGAGATTTTGTTTTTTTAACATATAAACAGGAGCGGAATAAATATCGTTATCTCAAGATAACAGATTAGTTATGTAATGTTGAATAAAAAAATGGAAACGGGACCAAGATTAGAACTCGGCACCTTCAGATCTACCAGGTGGTGTGGTTCACAGTAATTTAAGAGATTTCTCTATGTTTGTGAACTTCAGAATTGGAAATGTCAGCCCAGAATAAAGTACTTCCTGAAGGAGTCGCCTCATATGAGCGTATACAGTAATCTCTATCACCTCAGAGATCTGTGAGATACACAAGTTGAATGTCAATGGTAGACTGGAGTCAGAGGGGAACGAGGGGGCTCATCGGAGTGTTTACACCGAAGGTTCCAAATTTTAATCTCGGTACCATCTCTCATTTTCATCATAACATAATTAATACTTAAAATACAATAGAACAGATTTTTTTTAATGCTCTATTCATTATTATAATACTAAATTAAAAAAAGTAACATATTCGTGTTCGAAGAATTATGTTCGTCGCATGCATGTCACACGTCCGTGAAACTCATTCGGTAAGAGAGAACAAAAAGGAAAGTAGAGAGTGGAGATTAAAGGTCTGAAAGTGGTCCGATGTTGTGCGGTGGTTCGTGTACAGATTTGGGAAGGAATGTGGAGAGGAAGAATGGCACGCGGTAGAGCTGAGCAAGGTCAATGGAATTTTCCGACAGGAAGCCAAGCGTAATTGGCACTTCTACTTCATAATCATTGCAGCCCTTTCGAAAGGGAGGAGGAGAATAGGTTAAAGACTACTGACCACTTATGTACATCTACGCACTCTTTTTTTAAGAAGAAAAGAAAAAAATGTATTTGACGGAAATACACATTAACCTCAATTAGCTTTTCTGTATTCTAGTGACGAGAAAAAAATACTTTTCATTTTCATAAAACTGAAAACTACTTTTCGCCTTCACGGAGGAAACATACGATTTCAGCCATGTGTTATATAAAACATACGAGGAAGGCCAAAAGCCTAACTAAAACGTAAGTGAAATAAAATCATTTGTCAGTACCAAACTTTAATGATGGCTACGTGCGATACAATTACTATTATCTTATTATTAAGGTAGTACTAGTACTAGTAGATAGAATTAAGTCACTAACATATCTTAAATCGACATCGAGATAAATAAATGGAGCAACATTTACTTATTGTGATTTAAGCTTGAAAAACATACCGCACCG
>NNCF01126713.1:58959-74332 GCA_002313205.1 Laupala kohalensis | reverse complement strand
TATATATATAATACGAAAGAAAGCTTGATGATCAATTGATCACTATCATGTTACACAATACTACATTTTAAAAAAGTTTTTTTGTTTTACAACAAAAGTTTTCAACTTACTATTTGTATTACTCCGCAGGGGTGTATCTGGAGGGGATATGGGGAACCAATCGTCCCCCGCCAAAAAAGAAATTTGTCCTTTTTGTATTTCTCCTGTTATTTGTATGTGCATGCACACACAAACATATGTGTTTAAAAATCCATATAATAAACACACATATATACATGAATAATAAATATACCCACATATGTTATGATACCCCCGAAATTACTTCTTGTTATTGTCGACCCTGTTATTCCGTTGCCTCATATTTTTTTAAGGAGAATGGTTATGTTTCCATCGGAAGGAGAAATTTATCTCATTTGTTCATACTGAGATTAATTAACTACTGAGTTAATGTTGATGAACTAAACAATTTTGAATGTTATTTCTTTCAGTATAATGGTTCATCTATGTATCATTTTATTTTATATGATTTTTTAAGCTGGTCAAGTAATATATTATATAACGGTCTTTTCAATATTAAAATTCTTATAGCATTTATTTCGCAGCTATACAAGTTCTTCGATTTTGTTTTGGATGTATATATTATTGAATTGAAGTGGAAATTCAATTTCCAGCTCGTCTTCATTCGTTGCTATTTGCTTGCGATGTAAACAGAGAAAATGATCAACATATTTGACTCAGGAATATATTCCATTTTCACAAAAAATAAATTGTATTGAAGTATCTACTCATTGCTAGAGTAAATACAGATGATAATGAATAAATAATGAAAATTTCAATTACAGGAATTAAAACTGAATGTAAGGTTGATGAAGGAAAAACATCAATGGGTATTCCATCCCTCGATGACCAGCAGAAAATATCTGCTCCGCATACAATAGAATTGTTGTATTTTGATTGCTGGCAATGTAAACACAGTTAAGCTACGCTTCGTTATTCACCGTGGAAATATGTATTGCATGAGGTACGAGAGGGATGAATTGGTACGAGTAAATAATAATAAAAAAGATGAGATGGAATTCTGAACAAACCTTCCACTTAAGTTGCTGTGGGACAAGAGAAAGCGATCGTTTTAACGGAGGATGGGAATTGTTTACAATACAAAAGGTAGGAAACATTTCATACTACTGTATTGTTTCATACCTTTGAACCTTTCATACAGTACTGTTGTATGAAACCGATTGTTTGAAAACCGATCCGAAGTACTGAATCTTAAAATGTAATTATTTTCTCCTGAGAACAATTCATCTGGACACAATATTAAGTTAAATGCGTCCGCGCATCGTTACTATAACAGACCTTGGGCGTTACAACCGGCTGGAGCATGTCAGAAATCTTACAATTTTGGTTAGTTCTTGTATACATATGTCTTAACTTCTTTGGATCGTTACCCAATAACTATCACCCAAAAAGTGGAAGTTTCTGGCGTCCTATTTACTTCTATATATGTTTTAGTTAATAATAATAAATTTATTGTCAAAAAACAGTACAAACTGCGTATGAACACGTGGAGGACAATAAACTAATTTACTCTCCGTAAGCAAGCAAGGGACCATCCCATCAATTCCGATCAAGGGCCCTAAGGCAGAGGCGGATTCAAAAATTTCAGCAAAAGTTCCTAGATAAGATAAAAAGTTAGCTGCGAGTTATAATACATATATAATGTTAATATGTTTGTAATTTAACGCAAATATGTTTCTAAATTTACATGTACAAGTTATTATCGAACTATAGATTATTTTGAGTATAGTGTTTAAAAATCATAAGAGTTGAAAAAACACTAAATTCACGATTTAGTTGAGAAATAGTTGAGAAATTCACGATTTAGTTGAGAAATACATTCCCTGTTTTTCGGGGGAAATACTACGTCAATCAGATTTCTATCCTCACAGTAATAATGTTTAAAGTATATATATTGAATTGAATAAATAATACGACTTTATATTCACAGATTCGATTTATTGTCAATTACGTATTCTTAACATTTCGGCACCCATTGAGCGCTATCATCAGGCAATTGCTGACAAAAATTATGGATAGTGGTTACGATTCCGGAAATGAAACAAGAGTTCACACAAACCATATTCTGTAAAAATAGGATCGCATTACTTATTTTATTTAATATTCTCCTTATAATTTTCAGAATTTGTAGAATGTGGCATTCCAAAAAGTCTGATAGTGATTGAATGTTGATTTGTGAAGTTGAGAGAAATAGGAAATGTCTAATTGTGCTTTAATGCTATTTCTTATATTTCATATCGGGGTAATTCTAACATGAGTTTCATCATAGCCCACTATTATTTTCAGGACATGCTGTACAACTTGGCAATACTTGGAACAACTGGACAAGCGGTCCTACGAGGACCACTGACAGTTGTACAAGCCTGGAATAGACGAATGAATTCTAAGTAACTCCGGATCGCTGCAGTGTTGCCAAGTACACACAGCACGGGAAATACATACAGCGACTTGGAAATGTACGTCGGCTGTGACAGTACGAATGAAAGTAACCGTAAAATGTTAACTCATCAGATAAATATTTACCTCTACGTGCGATTAATAAAATAAATAATCATAATAGACGTTTTTTGCTCCTGAAAATTATTTATGAAACATTATTCATAACTTTCTTCACTAAATTACTTTTTGAATTTGTTGGTGGTATAATAAATTGGGGAGTATTTGCCTATAGGTGATCATTCACACGGGAGAAGTTTGATCAGATTCTTTCTTCTGTTGAAGGACCAGTTGACTGTCTATAAAGGAACAAAGCACCAACATCGCATAAGAGCATTGCACCATTACGCGAAGCGTTAGTTGAATGTTTCCATCGCGACGCAGCGCCACCAGCGCTGAGAGGAGATTGATCACGAGATGCGAGCGTGATGCGAGCACGCTAGCGTTCCCACGATCGTCCCTACACGCTCCTCGTACGTGTACATAACTTTCAACCCACATCGTGCAACGTAAAGCTTTGCTCTATTCTTTGACTGAGAAACTTTTTCTCCAAACAAAATTTTATCCATATAAGATTAATAATATACTTACCCACTTCGGCTTGTTTTATTTCATATTTTCAAAGTAAAAACACAAAGAAAACAAATAAATCTCTTTCATAGTATTACAAAAAGTTCATACTATTTCATGCTTAGCGCGCTTGCCGTAACCGTTGGTTTTCCGTGCTTCCCAACGGTGATTCATGAACGAAATAAGTCACTTAAGTATATATAACAATAGCTGAGAATTAAAAAATGTCATCATAATTTTCATTGGTAAAAAATTATTTTTAATACATTTTTTGTAGGTTAGTCAAATAGGAATATTTGCAAAATTGTAATAACACATTATCTTAAAAATGTGTTAAATTTTTCTTATTTTTAAATGGTCTTATGCTTTTAGTTTTGGAGCGTTTAGAATAACGAAGTATTTGTAGGGATTTATGCAAATATGAATTATGAACAAGGTATTAAGTAACGATATACCTACAATTGGTAGAAAAAATTTGGTAACGTTTTAATTAATATTCATTTAGTAGAAGTCAACACATTTTTTCATACAACACCGACGACGACGTTCATTTTGTTTCTTAGAATTGTTTTCAAAATTATAAGAATACATTCATTAAACCACTAAGACCAATAAATGTAATTGAACTGACATCATAAGTTTTAGAATTGCATTTTCCCTTTGAGATAAGGGTAGTTAATATTAGTTCTTCTTCATGATTCTGTTACAACACAATTTCAAAATAATTATCGAAAAGTTTTTTCTATGAACAACAAATTTGTTCAAATGATTTACTTGTGGTTTATGTATTAAAACCACTCAGTTGATTTTAGTACTGCAGACATGTGTCAAAATATTCGCCTACGTGACTCATGTGTAAGATGTTTTAACAAAAAATATAAAAGGCGCTACGACAACTGTTTCACGTATCATTTTTCGCCCATCTTACTTGAGTAGTATTTTCAAATCGAAATTCCCTAGACCTTACGACTTGAAATTTTACATGTACTCTTATGGAATAACGGTAAAAAGAGTTTTTATGTTCTTGAACTATTTATATACTAATCATACCAAAACAATTTTCATTCGAATTTTACGCGTAGATAATCACTGGGCTCAAAACACAAATGATTCTGCATCCTCATAATACAGGAGTGTATTTAGAAGTAGTATTTTCGCAGGGATATTTGAAAGACGAGCACGACGATCGGCATATTAACAATTGGAGTCAAACCATTGACCTATATATTTAAAAATATTTAATACATCCGTACCTACGGTGATATTTTCTATGATTTTTATATAAAAAATATAATATCGGCTAAACGTTTTTTCTACTTGGCTGAGGAACTTATGTCCAATTCGTGAATTACTTTTGTGTGTTGCCTTTTCTATTTTTATTAACTTTAAAACGTTTTATTTCATAGAAGACAGTAGTGTCGCTTTATTTTCAAGATTTCCGTAATAAATATACATTGTGAGTGTCTGTCCAACGCAATAAGTTTTTCTTCTTACTCCGAAGTTATCATATTCAATTGCTTTGATGTAGTTAGTTTCCCAAGTAATATCAATCCAAATTATCAAATACAATAATAATAATATAATAATAATAAATTTGTTGTCAAAAAACAGTACAAACTGCGTATGACCACGTGGAGGACAATGAACTAATTTACTCTCCGGAGGCAAGCAAGGGACCATCCCATCAATTCCGATCAAGGGTCCTAAGGCAGAGGCGGATTCAAATATTTCAGCAAAAATTCCTAGATAAGATGAAAAGTTAGCTACGAGTTATAGTTCTAATAGAATTGATGGAGACACAAAAATAACTAATAAATTCCCGTTTCTCGTGTACCTTTCCACTCCTTGTGCGTGTTTTCGTCGTACGCACGCACGCACGCACTCACGCACCGCCACATCGATGCCTGGCAGCGATGCGTTGTGATTTATGGTCATGTGGCGCACCGACGTCGAAAACACGGCCGCAGACCTCTCTCCTCCCGACAACCGCACTCTTCCTTCCTCTTGTTCCTTCCGTTCTTTCAGCATCTCCGTCGATATTCTGGTAAGAGAAGTGACGGCAGGTAATCATTCACGTCCTGTCGCCACGTCACCACCAATCCCTCGACAATCTACCATATTCTTCGGCGTGGGGATCTCAATTCTCTGTGGGTTACGATGATACACTTATATTTTATGTCTCTGTTTGGTTATGATACAGTCACCGTCAAAGCGCGTCTTCGTGTGAGTTTGTGGAGGGGGTGAATTGTCTGCGAAGATAGGTTGGAGATGACAAAGAATCCTCCCTACTAAGAAGTGCATTACACTAATGCATAAAACCCATAAAGAAAATGCTATTTATTTATTTCTCAAATAAAAAACATCTGTAACACAGACTACTCTTTCAGACACGTATTAATTTTAGTATCATATTTGGAACGAGTAAAAATTCTAACACTTTGTATCGATGTAATTAAATGTTGTTACATGAAACTTTTAAATAGATATGATGTTTCGGATATGAGACACAAGAGTGGGGGAAACTTATTTAAATCTAAATAAATACTTAATGTAAATATCTTCTACGCTAATTTCAGTTTCTGGTGAAAAGTACGAACGCTAAAAATGTTGTTCCACGATGCATTTAGTTGAAGGTTAGTTGGGATTTTCTTGATGTAAACACTCATTTGATTGTGTACTAATAAGCTTCCATTCACGATATGTTCTAAACTACACAAGTGTTCAAGCTCTCTTCATTTCTTTTTGTTTTTCTACTTTAGGTTTTTGAAAGAAAAAAATTATTAATGATCCTATATATGATGATAAAATACATCACAATTATTATAAAAGTAAAAAAAGAAAGAATCAAACAATGTGTTTGTCGGGTTTTTCTTATAAAATACATATTATTGTAACTCAATAGATGAAGAGTCAGAACAGAAAACTATTAACTCTAAAGTTTTAAAAGAGTTCTGTGAGCATCGAGCTCAGAATTTAGACAAAAAACGGGAACAGACATTGCGTCTGGCCAAGCTCAAAGGACCAATAAAAAATCAAAATCCATGACGAGGTAATGAAAGCCACAATTTCATTTCAGACATTTAAGCCCAATATACGAATTCTTCTCGTCCGTGTGAACCGTTTTCTTTGTCTCCTACTCTACAACCCTTTTGCTTCGTCAGAATTACGGTTCAGTAGTCACTTTCTGAAACGCAAAAAAAGGGGAAGAAAAAGAATTCCATTTCCTTTCATTAATGCATTTTCTGTGTTACAGGAAAACGCGTTTAGCAAAGAGAATCAGAACTATTAATTCTTTTTTATCTCTCTCCTTTATCTTACACATAAACCTTTGGTGGGTGCGGCTTATTAAAAAAAATCCGGAAACCGCACTATATACGGAGTTATTGCGTTAAGAAGCGTTTCATGTATGAGAATATGTAGAGATAGTGGAAGATACTACGTATTCATTGCAATGCAGCGCGCCTAGCGGAGGCAATACGAACTGCACGTTATCGCCGAGTCTCTCCCTTCAGAACCATATTACCATTTCAATTTGGAAAACGGTTCGCTTTATTTTAATCGCCCTATTGACCACGAGGGAGGAAATGGGCGAAAGTTTGCAAGCTGAATGTACGGGTAGATGATGTGATCATTAATACCAACTTACATCACTGTGACTGGACGATTCAGACAAAATGTTCTAAATTGGCAATTTTATGTCTGGGTATGAGTTTGAAAGTAATATTTCAGACGAGATGTAACAATCGAATCGACAAATGGTCTCCAGTGAAATAATAATTTCTCTTCGGTGTAGTGAAACGAATATTTTACAGATTTTTTAACATAAGAACGAGTCTCCTTATAGTTGGAAACAATAACTAGTAAATAACTCACCTCATTTTGTATCAATAATTTTTATTTCTAATAATGTTTTACTCATAAGGGGAAGTAATCTATTTATTTCCTTTAATATTAAAAAGTGCTAACTATATCATTGAAACTAAGGTAAAATGATGAAATTACATAGTGTCAAAAATAAAACATGTATTAAGGTTTGTGTGACTAAAACTTCATTATTTCATGTCTCAAATTCTACAATCTATTAATATCAGATCCCTCTACTATTACGAAATAATCCCTGTAATACCAAATATTTCAATAATCTCGAAAGAAAGTTTTCATATTCCAACAATCAACCTTGATTTAAAAGATTAAAATTAAAATTATGACAGTAAACAAAAAACATGATAACAGGAAAATACAGTCGAGTTCATTGTTTCAAAACATAAATGATGTAAAATGGTTTCGGTAGACACATATCGTGTAGTGCTTTCATTTACCGCTTGTTTTCTTACTTTTACATACGTCAGATGAAATGCATTCCATATTTTTATTCACTATTTCAAACGCACAAAAACATCAACATTTAGAAAGATTTCTATGATAGAATACAATTTCTTGAATAAAGCATTAACAAAACAGTTTATATCTGACTTCACGAAACAAAAATACGTTTGAAGACTCGAAAATAAAATATAAGTGAAGTGAAGTATTAAGAAAATTTCATTTTCCAAATAAATAATTTTCCTGTCAAACAAAGAGATTGATTTTTCCTTCTCTCTAATCCGAGAGATTTAGTGGTATTAAAAAGATATAGTATTGTGCAATACTCTATCGAGTTCAGTGTAGTACTTATCAGAATTACTCGGAAATTACTACTATTACTCCTGTCGTGACTCACCGACTTACTTGCCCCCGTAATCTGGACGAACCGTTTTCTATGCAGCGGAAACATTATAGGGATCATTTGCATACGAAACCGTATTGACAAAAGAACGTCGAATACATAATAAAAGAATCCGCGTTTGATGTGTCTACCGAAGGAGCGATTACCTCAGCAACGATGAAACTTCTGAATACGCGTATAAATCCAGAGATACGTCGGTTTCCTTGGAGATAATTACTTCCGCAAATATTGTTCGAGGAGAACAGATATCGGCTTGGATGAGGGAGAACGAGATGAGATATTGCAGTTGCTTCTCCGAGAAAAGGAGTTTGTGTTTAATTGTACGATCAATATTAATTCTGAGGTATCGTGTTTTCGGTTGAAGACATTTTCATTTCTCATCTCTTAAATGAAGTGTTTTGTATAGCTTTGTCCATGACGTCGGATTCACACTACGCAACATTTCAATTTAAATATTTAGAACGAACTTTTAAGGAGAGCATTTTTTTTTAACGCTCATGATGGTTTGTCCTACGACGTCGCGAGCATGAATATATATCCACTTTAAAGGTAGTTCGAAATATTTAACCTTGCATTTTCTTAGATTGCAATTGTATCTGACACCCATGTTTCGAATTAATGGAAGAATCGTAGATTAATTGTACATAGTAATGTAAATAAAGTGTGATAATATGATATAGAGAAATACGATATAAAGTTCAACCAAGAAACAGGATGGTTTTCACTGATATCTATTAATACAATTTATATATTCTATTGAATATATTTCAGAGGAAAGGAAAAGTTTATATCTTTATAAATGAAATGTTTATTGCATTATCTCATCTAACACCAGACATTTTTATCTTACCTGTTATGTAACTGTCAGATTAAATTATTTAAATCATGATTGAAAAAGACCAAGATAGTTTAAACCAGCTTATCCTCCTCACCAATTATCTGCTTGAAGATAAAGTTTCTACAATCAGGATGTCGTATTAGGGATCAAAATAATAGAATATGTATCCCCTATAGAAAATGCCATCTTCGTGATAAAGCGGTGGAACAGAATAAAACTCGAAACCACATTAAATTCATTGCTTACACATTTGGAAAGAGAAATCCGATTTCAAAACAGATTATTCAACAAGGATAATCCTCCTCAATTCTATTCATACAACTGAATTTCTAGATAGAATTCCTTAAAAACTTCTTAACTATTGTGGCAGAACGGGGTTTAAAAGTTAATAATTAATAACAAGAAAATAATTTTGAATGGTTACAAGTGAATGCCCCGGCTAGCTCTTCTCAGGGGTCCACAATACTAAAAAGGGTTCGATTTGTATCTGAAGGAAAAAAGGATTATGCAAAGGTTCCAATTAAGGAAAACGCAAGGCAAATAAATCCATTAATAACGCTATTTTAATACCTGGAGACATTCCCCACTCAAACAAATCACCCCCAAAAGACAAAACACAAATGGAAATCAAACATTCACATTACACTAACGCCAAAGTGACGTCATTCCCACCAAAAAGCACACTAGATTACACATTCCTCACATAAACAAATCACCCCCAAAAGACAAAACACAAATAGAAATCAAACATTCCCATTACACTAGCGCCAAAGTGACGTCGTTCCCGCCAAAAGGACACACGAGATTACACTGGCTTTAATCATAACATTTACTAATTAGCAATTTCATATACTTTTCTCATACCAATCACAAAGGTCTTACACTGACTTTAATCCTATTTAATTAACAATTTAATTGAACTTTCTCTTAATCATAACAATTCACTGAATTTACATGGCATCATTCTATTAACAAATGAGTTCAGTCTTGGCACTGATTTGGTCCAGAGTTCGTGCTCTTTTTATCACTGATGCCAATTACTCTGTGACGCGCAAGCGCAATACGATGTTGGCTTAAACATTCACCAACCATCGCACCATACCTCTCAAGATGACAGACTAGGCAGGTCATAAAGTAGAGCCCTCGCAGAAGTCAGCACGGCTCCAATTCTCAGGCACCTGCGAACGGCGTCGAGCGACTATCCCAAAAGTCGCCGTATTCGTCTTCTGTGTAATCGGCTCCCCCGAACACAGCGTCAGTATTTACAAGGCCCTTTCGAATAACCACTCGAAATAGTTTATGTGTGGTTGGGATCGAGGTTGGCTTATTTACTCGCCCCGAAGATCAAATCAAGATCAACAATTAAGTCTCGAACGCCAAATAACCATCTGACGAAACGTAAGCTATAAAAAAAACTCTTAGCAGTAATGAGCTATCGGAGCGACATCTGATCTCCTCCGAAAACTGCGTTGTCTGAGAAAACGCATGAAATGAGCAACAAATTAGCTAACACATCTAGCGCATCTGACCTCCTCCGAAAAACTGCATTGTGAGTAACGAAAAATGAATCTGTGAGCGAACTACGTCCACTCCACCAAAAACTAAGCTGTCTGAACGAAAAATGAATCTGTGAGCAATGAATCAACTACGAATGAGCTATCGAAGCGACGAAAACTGAGCTATCGTAGCGTAACAAATGAGCAACGAAAAAAATCTATGTGAGTGAGAAACATCTCTCTGAGACTATCTCCGATGAAACATGTCTGAGCGACGAAAAAATCTCTGTGAGTGAGCACATCTAAGCGCTGCCGAAAAAAATCTATCTGAGTGAGGACCAAAAATCTCTACACCCCTGTTAAATAAGCTCCATCCCTTCTTTTCTCCCAAAATTTCCAAAATTTTGAATGTCACGTGTGCCGAAAGCTCCCAATCCGAAATAATTTCCCCTTCCTACGCTTGGGTTCTCATTGGACCCTTTAAAGGTCCTTCTAGAACATTCTGAAAAAAACGTTTAAAGTTCCAACGTTCTTGCGAACAAGTTTCGGCCTGTTCTCGCCCCGCGACCATGTGGTGTTCCCTTAGGTCGGGTGGAACCTCCTCCCCCGCCTCTTACTCGCTTCGATTTCTAAAGGGCCGTAAATCGTAATTGATGTCAAAGAGACTACCGCCGACGACCGCCTGAGCCGCCGACCGTCCGCGGCCACGGTTGTCGTTCCTAACCGCCCTCCGTTTGAATTTGTATTCTTCGCCCGTCAAAATTCCGCAACAGAATGATTAAATTTGTTAATTAATTTATGAATTATTCAAATCTCACACTATTTTATATGAATAATAATAATATAGGTAAGATTTAATCGAGTGAGAAATGATCGGTGTTTAATGAAGGGCGTTGGAATATTAACAGAAACATTCGAAAATACAACGAAGGGATTTGCACAATACTCGTGTTTTCGCATAATACCTGTTGTTTACCTTCATCGTTTGATAAAAAGTAAAAAGGCGATTAAAATGGAATAGATTTTGAATGAGCTTTATGCTCATAATATTCTCTAATTCCCCAGAAAAATGGTATAATAAAAAATTCAAGTGTGCTAAAGCATCGTTTATCATGTACTATAGAAAGAATTGAATACTTTTTGACAAGAAAAAAGTTATCCAATGAAACAACACATTTAAATTTTAGGAACTCAAATAGACCGTAAGTTTTATCTTAAATTAATCTAAAATATAAATCTCTTTCATCCTTTTACATCATAAAGCATTAACTAATGTAATTGAAATCTAATTACGATGAATTATGATATCAAAACACCTCTTATTTACTGCAATAATAATGTGCAAGGTTCACTTCCCAATGTCTCAGAATGAGGTATACAAATGCAAGTGTTTAAATCACAATAGTAGCTGTAATTATTTTATATACCTATTAAGTATGATAGTAGTTTCTAAATAAAACTCACATTTACGTTTAAAAACGAAATTTAAAAACTTAATACATTCACGAGAATTTCAATAATATATTTCGCCAATCAAGATAAATCCCATTTTATCAATTTGAACCATGTATATGAAGAAAATTTAATTAACATTGAATTTGAATCCACTGGTCCTCTCTCTCCGTATCAGAGCAAAATTATAATGTTTGTTATTGTTTGTCTTTTTAATATTTAAATAATTTTTTATGTATGAAAGTAACTCTATGACACCTCGCCTATCAGAAGCAAATATCTCCGAGGAACGGCAGGGCAAACAGCTGGAACGCAAGGAAAGAATATCGCTGCGAAGTCGTCAGTCACAGTGGTATCGTATTGCAATATGGCGGAAGAAACGTTTTGTTATGAAAGGCAATACTCGACGTCTTTTAAGTCTGAATGAGAATATTTTTGAATTTTTGCTCTTTTTTTATTGTTATTATTATTATTATTATTATTATTATTTTGCGGATGAAATATGTTCTGAGACCAAATTGCACTCAATTATGCGCACCAAAACAAACATTTCCGATATAACAATATAATAAATTAAGAAATATAGAAAAGACAGATAAAATGAATGGCTAGCACATTATTTTTTAAAATAAAACTTTGTAATATGTTTGACTCTCCTACTGTACTCGCAAATTTTATTTTTAAGATATCAGTTATAAGTAATTTTGGATGTTTGTGAGTTTAGGTTGTTTAATTGTATTATTATAGTTCTTCAAATTAGTGGGAATTAAAGTTATTTTTTCTAAGAAGAATATTATACGTCAACATCATGTAATTGTATTCACTCTAATTCAACTAAAGACAGAGAGTAAATCTCATCCCTCATTCGATAACGAATGCATGAGATTCGTCGTGTGACGTCAGGTTCTTATGTGCGAGGCAGCGCTCTTGTGCTCTGCACTGTGAGGCAGCGCAAACCTTTGCGAATTCGTAAATCGATTGCGTGAACAGTCCTTCCCTATATAAAGAGCAGATTTCAAATAAGTTTCGGAAAATTGTAATTATGATGTATTCGATATAAATCTTGAGTCGAGAAAAAATACAACTGAAGTTAGACAGCATTATTAAACAGTTAGCGAAGGAATGAGAAAAAACCTTTAAAATATTGAAAGTGTACAAACCGTACGGCGGAAACACATGATTGGTCATTATTAGGAAAAAGTACCATTAAAAAGGTCATTATTATATACTTGGACATCACTAATATTACTCTCATGTTTACAAAAAATGTAATCGTAGAATAGGGTAAAGAATATGATGAATAATATCTACACATAAAACGATAACCAATATGCAATTGATGATCAGTGACTAAACTATCACTCAGATAAATTAACACGGGTGAATACATTCTGGTTCTAGATAGAAAAGCAAATTAATGAATTACAGAGCATAGATGTTTCTCATTAGAACTGAAACGTTTTCCTCTCTCCACTTCAAAGTATTGAAATCTCAAATCAACAGTTGTTTCTTGAAGTTCATGACATTCACAATGCGATTTGAGAAAGCAAATAAAGATACAGTCACCGTAATTCATTTTGAAGCTGATAGAGACTCAGATATTTACTTTGAGTCAATATTTTTATTCGTACTTCACCGCAATACTTCTGTATTTTACCTGTTTTGTGACACTTTTCCCACAAAAATTGAAAATCTGAAGATAAAAAACCTGGAATGAGACTATTTAAATAGTATTTTTAATGAAGAAAAGAATACGTCATTATAAACTTTTGTTGTTAACTTCGTATTACCGTCACTCAAATGCATGAATCATTAAAATTATACCATTGAATTACATATTCATCAATATAGCAAATTATGTGATATAAATTTACGTAACATTTTTAACCCGTATAGTTTTTTCTCTTACTTGTTTCAGTATTTGTTTCAAATTAACAAAGTAAAGCATGGAGTGTGATTAACCTCTGTATTCAGTAATTATAAATTGTTCTAATTCCATAAAATGTTTGAATTTGCGTCCACAATTGGTCTTCTACCACTAATTGACTTTTGAAGCTACATCGTCCATTATAGCCAGAAGTGGAGGATAAATAAATTACTTTTACCCCTCAACAAATTAGGTAAGTACGGAAAAAAAATTTCTATAAAAGTTTAAAGTGTATGTACGTTTATTGTTCTCTTCAGTCATATTTCGTGAAAGTATTAGTATTGTATTGTGACCTTACAAACTGTAAACAAACTGCCTTCCAGGCAATGCTCCTCTCGTCTCTCTTGCCACTTAGGGGCGGTGATGCTGAATAAGCACATGAGCATTAACTTAAATTTTCTCTTTCACGCTAATTTGTGGTTTCTCTTAACTCAATAAAAATTTATTTTTGCTATAGGTGTTTTTATACAGTTGGGGTGATGTTATATTAATGAATTTGTGTATATTCTTTATCTCATTTATTTATATCATCCAAAATTCATTGTCATTATTAATCATTTTTAAAGAAGAGAGCACTTGGACACATTTAAACTCGTTTCTTACACCTATGTCTTAAAGGTATTATATCCATCACAGCGACCTGCGATGTTTTAAATTATAGTTCAAACCATTCCTTAATCGGTGCAAAATTTTGAATTATTTGACTTTAAATACTATGGAGAAAATTTCGCGGGCTAATGTATTTGTTCATAGTCTGGCAAAAGTATTGCCTTGACGTAGCGCAAGAACTACTAAAAGTCGCAAATTTAATTAGAAGCGCAAATACGTTAAGATTTTCATGTCTAACGGGACATTTACAAAAAATTCACAAAAAATTGTAGAAAATACTGTTCTAACGAATGTCGCAACCGCATCACATGACTGAAGACAATGTGATACTTGTCAATGACAGAGTCGGAACTCCAAATTTATTATTAAGTTTTAAAATCACAAAATAATTTTTCTCGTATAAAAGTAACTCTGTAGAATGAATTATTATTAAATTAGAACTACTTTGGGGAGTATGTACAAGTTTCGTGAATAGTTGCCTACTTGATTTCAGTCAACGCGGATATAATACCTTAACTGTTTGTGTGGAATATTCTCGACGGTTCATCCATTTAAGTAAATAATAGAGCAGTTTCACGTAGACAAAAGCTCATAGAGCACTTCGGAGGAAGAAGATGCGCCTGTTGGTAACAACATCCACTCAAGGTCCCCGTTAGCGCACTTTTTCGCAACACTCTGCCCTTCTTCCCTTCCCGTCCCTCCCACCCTCTCGTATGTAGGACGAGCACCGGAGCGTGGCTTGACGGGTGAGGGGGGTTGAGCAAACTCCGCTTTGTCCCCGGGAAGGACCACGCCCTCCTTAATGACTCTCGAGTCACGGACACCTCCACACGACACTCTTCCCGTCCCTGGGGTACACTCATAGGACACGCAAATTGGCCCACTTTATTCTTTACATTATTCTTTAATATTGGGAAGTAGTTTTCCAAGGATGGCTCATCAAATCAACTCTTTGATTAAAAACTGTCCCCAAAGAAATGTGTGCACAGATCTAAAATGTGCCCTGGAGATAGCAGAAAGTACATATATGCTATTTGTATGTATCTCTCGTTTGGGTCAACCAAGAACCGCGGTGACGAATGCTACTAAGACCCAACTCTACGTAAGTTTACTCACTAAAAAAATCGTAAAACGTTTTGGGGCAAACAGCGTCCAGATGGAATTTAAATTGCCGTATCTGAGTATTACAACTGCGGTGGTGAGTCGCAGAGGGTGAACAACACAGCTATGAGACATAGAAG
>NNCF01126713.1:17967-52716 GCA_002313205.1 Laupala kohalensis | reverse complement strand
GGGGGGGGGTTGAAAAAAAAAGTATTTCCTTATACCATATTCTAGAAAATCAACATTTTTCTAGAATTTTTCTTTCATATAATATGTAATTAATGTACAACTATTTAAAAAAATAACCAGTTCAACTTTCCTCTTATTTGCTAACTATTTATGATAATTCGATTTTTTATTAATGACAAAATTATTTTCTGTTTTGTTTAATAATATCGGTTGGGCGTCGCAGCACCAAAATCTATATTTTCATCAGAAAAATATGAGTTTTGTTGTATTTGGATAGACTTAGTAAAATATTTTTGAATATTCTGAATATTCTAAGCTAATTAGATCACATAACCTGTAAATAAACAAATTAAGGCAACATCTAATTTTTGCAATAATTGAAATGTAAATGGGAGAAATTATCATTCGTATATCTGAAGCTATTTGGAAAAGTTAAATTTGCATCCCAATCAAATTATTCTTAGGATAGAAACATGTTAAAAGCATTAATGTAAACATATTTAACCAGGAATTAGGCATGATCGTTGGATAATCAACTCTTAAGATCTAGATTAATTATCCCCGAGGGCAGATATTTAGAATATTACTGATACTCTTTCTGCCAAAACATGGGGATATTTCAAATCCTGAATATTTCAATTTAAATAAGGTATTAAGAGTAGATATAAAGACTGAATAAAATTTTGGCATTAGTTAATCATATTATCAATTCAAACATACAAGAAGATCAACCAACCAATATTTTGAAATTCGAAATATGTTCTTTTGATTGCCAATTCAAAATCGCATCAGCGTGCGCAATTCACTTTTCTAAAGATGAATGAGATACAAAAATAAGAGAATCCATTCAATTTCTTTAATTAGCTTCTGATTTCATACTCACCCAAAACATCATAAAAATTAACACTCTGGGTTCAGAAAAGACTTACTCAGGTTTCAGCTGACGTAATTATTCATCGGCGTACTTTGATGTCCGATTCTTTTGCTTCGATTCAGTGTGATTTCACAAAAGCACCTCAACATCATTAAAACCACCAAATTGCAATCTCTTTTTCATTCTTTGTACACCTCTCAACATCTTAGCTTCCGCCTTAGCAGCAGGTTTTTCCTTAGTGAAAGCTGCCGACTGTTAGCGAGCGCAACATGGCATGGGAAGCAACCATAGTAAAGCGTTTTGGGTTTAATTAGTGTGTATCTTCAAAGGTTGCTTGGGTTTTGAAAGTGTGGCTTACGGAAGAGTAATCTTAGTGGATGGCCACTGCCAGGACGAAATGACGAGACCAAGGGATTGTGGTGAAAGGGGGAGAATGAGAAAATGGACGATGAAGGAATGCGGGTGAAGCAACAAGGAAGAACTGTCAAGTCTAATTTTACGTTGTTTCTCAATAAAGGATATATTTCAAGGTCTGACATTAGAAACATCATTTTCCATAGAATATCATTAGAAGAGAGTAATTTTACGGTTTTTGTTTTATAAATAAAGAATTAAAGCATTATTATGAAGTGGAATTTTAAACTCTGGTCTGAAAATTAAAGGAAATAGATGTAGGTCAAGAAAAATTTAACAGAAGAAAATAATGTATTTCAGAAAATTGTGTGAGACGGAACTGCAATATAAAAAGAAACCTTTCTTCATAAATTACTTTTTTTTTAAATTGACCTGGATGTAAACTAGTGTAGATTCTATAATTATAAAGAATTAACTCATTCAATTGAAATAATGTATTCCATTCCACTCTCAGAAATAAGGAAGGTACAATGTCATCGGAAACCCTGGTTGACATCGGCTGATAGAGAGGATCTGTAAATTACAAAGAACAAGGTAATTTCTTTAGAAGAAAGTTGAGATATAGTTGTTGTTTTTTTGAGCGGAATAAGAATTTTTCAAGATTTTATCATTTTAAATATACACATTTCACAGTTAAACTTCCGAAAAGACGCATTCCAACACAATGTCTTTTTTTAGAATTGTAGTTTTATATAGGTACATTGTAATATGGTAAAATATAAAATTGTAATTAACATTTAGCTATTATGTTTTGTGAAACAACGTCCAGTACATGTGGATTCTTGAGCTCCAGGTAATAATACACAGAATGAAGAATACAAATATAACTTTCTTCCCAGCAATTATTCCCAGTCCCAGATGAAGGGATCAGATAGTTTACAGGGACAATTAATGAAAAAAATCAGTTAGACAAGAGAGAGGTGAGTGAGGTATTCTTAGATGACCAATGAGAAACATGTATGCTAAAATATTTCAAAATCATTCCAGTTACTTCAAAGTAAACATAATGATGATAATTAATATGTACACATTAATTTAATATATCTGCTAATAAAAGTGGATTATTTGTAATGTCTTTGGCATGGAAATCGGAAAAAGAAACTGATGGTATTATGTGAAATTTTAAAGATATCTTCCTGAAAGGTTATTAAAGATAAAATGAGAAGTATCGTTAATATTGATGAAGAAGAAAAACAATTAAAATTAACAGCTACATGTGAATCTTGACTCGCATTACTGTTGACTATGAAACATACTTATGTGTCCGCCAAAGTACAATTTTTTCCTACGGAAAATTCACTTCACTTATAATGTAAGTAACCGAATCGCAGAAGCTTAATTATGTAAAGGCTGTAAATAATATTGAAGCACATAACCTACAAGTAAAATAAAACCAAAGAATTCTATGCGCTTCATTTATAGAGCTTTCTGTGTAAATTGTATTTTCTTTCTCCCAGGATTTTAAAATATCTGACAATTACGTACATATTATCATACAATACTGAAAACTGTTTTTTTGTTGGTTTTCTTTGAGGTAATTGATACTCCCAGGGGACTTACATCTAGTAAGTACGTGTTTGGCAAACACGGGGCCCCGAGTTGAATCTGGCATTACTTCCACTTGTGGAAGGCTCCTTCCTTTCTTTTTCCTGACCTTCCTTGGTCACCTCTTGTTCTTTTCGATCCCGACGCTAGGGCATCTTTCATTTTCTTCTTTCTTCTTTTATTTTTGTTGTTGCAATGATGTGTGTAATATTTTGAGATGTGTTGATATTTGAGTTCGTGTTGTAATTCAGGAGGGTTTTTAGTGGGTATGGTTGAGTCATTCGGCGAGTCCCACACGCAGGGAGAGTCATGCATTTTCCCTACATGTACAGAATTTTAGGGCTATAATGACCTAGATGCCGATGAGCCGTAAAACCCCACAAAACAATGGTATTTAATTCTTGAAATAACAAAAGTGAAAATTGAACATCACGAAACTAGAGAAATATGGAAACTAACATGAATTTAGAATATTATATAAGTACCCCGGGTAACTCCGAAAAATATCCTAACCTGATGACAGGTCTATTAAATATTTTTTAAAGTTATTTTTCTAATCTCGGGCAACGCCAAGTAGCTCTGCTTGTATACTGTAAACAAATATAAATCATCTCACTTAAATATATAGAAATACGTTAATGAAGAAGATCGTAGATAGATACAATCATAACGAAGATCTTAACCAACTTTTGAATATTCAACCACCCAACGACAGCACTACTGTGAGACAGCGCTAGCACAGTGGGTGGTACGCCAGTCCAGAAGGAATTCATGCGCAAAGTAAATACTCTACTAACGTTCGGCGCAGCGTAGAAGCAAGGACAATGCATAAAGAAGGGGGAGCTGTAATTTGAAGCGAGTGCCCTTTGGAGCGCGTTCTAATCGGGAAACGGTTTTAACGGAGGCGCATGTCTGTGACAGCTGGAGATTCGACGAAGCCCGATCGAACAAACGCTTGTATGCAGAATGCTTTGGACACAAGGATACTTGAGGAACAAGCGAGATATTGTAGAATACGTGTCGTTATTCTCAAGTACTAGCAGGAGAATCTCTTGCGATTCTAAGACAGGAATGTTGAAGGAATTGAGTTCTTTGTAATTAAGACAATAATAACACTTGAAATTGTCTCGCATCAGTTTCCAAACAATAGGAAATATTATTTTTGGAAAATACTAGTTTATGACGATTAGTTAAAAACATCTAGAAATCTTAAAAATATATAAGCCAGATACTGAAATTTTTGAAGTGAATAAGATAAACAAGGCTCCTTGTAATATAAAATTTACGAGGAGTTGAAAAGGGAAAATTAATTTTTTAGAATATTTTTTTATACTTGGGAGTTTTGAAAAAAATATTTTAGCTGGTTTAAATTATATTTTTAGTACCGAAATGTCTTAGAATTTAAAATTTATCTTATTTATTAGAACCGGAAAATGTTTTGCACTCTGGAAATTAGAATTCTTTTTCTTTTTTTGTTGTTGTTGTTGTGGGGCTTTAGGGCTCGTCAATGTCATTAGAGTCCTTGCAGGTGGGGGGGGAAAAATGCAGTTTCGTACCATAAAGAAGAGCCGTAAAGACTCTACCCGGTGTGTGGGACTCGCCGAATATCTCATCCACACCCAATAAAAATACTCTCCTGAATTCAACAAATATCTAAATACAAAGATGAGAAGAAAGAAAAGGAAATAGTTGCATTTATTACATCGAAAATTACAATATTCAAACTACGGAAAGAAAGAACAAAAGGAAAGAAGACAGGAAAGAAGAAAGATGAATGCAAATTTAAACCCTCCCGAGAACTTGTGGGAGGAGCTCCGATCTACTTATAAAATTAAATACTTTATTAACTTCATCCGTTTCATTTCCGAGAATTGTTGGCAAATCTGCGGCCAGACCAATTTGTCTCCGTATTCTCGTGTATTTTCTGCAATCAGTTAGCAGGTGACGCACTGTCAGAGACGAGCTGCACTCCTCACAAACGGGTTCATCATCAAGTAGCAAGAGATACCTATGAGTGAAAGGACAATGTCCTATGCGCAGGACCTCCTCGCGCCCGGCTGACCTACAGGAACTGCTCCATGTCTTAACAGAGCATTTGATAAGTAAGAGCTTATTACCTTCAACAGTTAACCACTCATTGTTCCATTCACTCAGAATCCTAGTCTTGATGGAATTTAGGAGTTCCCTTTTGGGAACTGTGAAGAAATTAACGCATAAATTCTTCAGGCATAAATTCCTCATGAAATGTATTATTGAATACGTTCATTCACAAATGGACAAAATAAAAAATACCGTAACTTAAGAGATCATGTATAGAAAATATTTAATAGAAACTTTGAACTAATTTATTAAAGTATAATTAGACATCGTATACTTAGAAAACGTATCACCGCAATACAGATTGAACTTCGAAAGTATTCCAACTTTATCTCCTTCAGGTTTTAGCAATATTGCCAGATTTGTCGTAATGCGACGTTGTAGAATAGCCAATTGCTCAGCCTATGTTTAAGGTTTTCCTAAGCAATGTGTGAGCAACTTAATGTTTCTTTCAGTACAGCTCCCAAACAGATATTACGAGCTGATTTGTAGTATAAAACATTTTCAAATATCAGTGCGCAAATGTCACCGAGAACCAAACCAGCGGCGTAGCGGCAGTAGCGACTATTTAATCGCATGGAATCAAGACGTTAGAGCATTTAGATAGGTTTTACACGGGTTGTTTGTCGAGTTCTTCAACAAACTGTATACCTCAACTGGGAAAAATACATTTGGCTAAGAGAAATAAAGCTCCGCTATAACTCTACTGTCGCTACGCCGCTTGTTCGATTCCCGGTGACAATTGCTCACAGATTTTTTAAATTGGTTTATACCATAAATCAGTTCGAAAGATCTGTTCGGGAGCTGTAATGAACGAAACCTTCGATAATGCTCTGTCATTGCTTAAGAAAATCTTAAACATACGCTCAGAAATTGTTAACGTCTCATTACGACAAATCTGGCAATATTGCTAAAACCTGAAGGAGATGAAATGATGATTGAACACTTTCGAAGTTCAATCTCCATTGTGCTGATACATATCCTAAGTATACGATGTCTCCGTGCATTTTAATACTTTTGATCAACATTTCTATAAAATAATGTCTATACATGAAGTTTTAAATTACGGTGTTTTTAGTTTGTACATTTGTGAATGATAGTATACAATAACATATTTCAAGACGAAATTATGTTTAGTTCTTAAAATTGAAATTACCCAGTGACTACATTCTTAAATATTCCTTTTAAGAAGAAAACAATTTACAAAAAATTACAGATAATCGTGATAAAAAAGAAAAAAAACAATTTTATAATTTATAATTTCTATGACAATTATGCAATACTTTGTTGTATAGAAATTACGAGAAATACGTGTGATATGATTGTACACCAGATCGCTGATTACAGAACTCACCAATAGCTAAGAAATGTGTAAAAGCAAACTCCATTTTAATAAGGATATTGAGTAGAAAGTAGATATGCTTTAAATTGTGTAATTTATAACCAGACAATATTTTCAATAAAAATATATTAATACAGCATCTCAAATTTATATTCTAAATTTTTGGAGCACAATGTTTTGTACAGAAAAAATGTTATATGCACTTTCTGTATGTCTTGCTACGAATTGAAATTAGATGGGCATTTTATAAACTTTTTTTGAAACACAAAACAATTTTTGTAAGATGTTTCTTAAGAAAAACAATGTTTCTTCTTCAATTACGCATTTGAACGATGGTCTCGTGGGACACTATTTGTTGTTACTCTGAGCATATTGTTACTCTCTGAGCATATTGTTTTATATGTTGTACGATTACAGCCAAGCATTGTATCTTGCACCAATACATTTCTTACTGACGTAATTTATTTATTGGTTTAAAATTATTGAAGATATCATTTGAATTAACATTTAGTGTTATTCATTGATTTTATATAAAATTCCCTTCTATAATGCTTGATTTCCGATTGACCTCTAAAAATAGGATAAAAGAGCTGCAAGTCATTTGAAATTACAATAATTGATTCAAATGACCTTACGTTCTTTGCGCCACTGGATAAAATTCAGAGGTTATAAGAATATTAATAAGTACTGGTAATTCCTGAATGCGTATCTCACGAAATTCATACGATATCTTGGGATGGTATTCAAATCTGTGATAAAACAATATCGATTTTCCAGTAAGAAGCAAATAATTTACGGAGAAGTTTATTTTGTTTTATATTCCCTGGGACGGCGTTGTGAGGCAACTATAAAGAACAAGAACTATCAAGAAAATATGTTCTCTGTGGAAGGGAAGACCCTGAAACATCTACAAAAAAAACATTTAAGTGATACTAAAAGTAATCGACTTTACAACAATTTGATACGTTAAATGTATTTTTATGAAACCTTCCGTTACTTTTAAAATAAGAATAACAGGGTAGTAGAATTGTGAATTAAGTTTCCATTAAGAGAAAATATATATTTTTATTTTCATTTAAATTTGTTATAAATATGTATTATAACAAATTTCTCAAATTTGTCATTGAGATCCATATGAAAATATTATAATTTGAGATCAAGGTTTGTCACTTGCTTCCATTACAAGTGACACAGTATCTATTATGAAAAAAAGCTTGTCAACTGTCATTTATCATTTGTACTCGTACGTTAATTTAGGTCTCTCAAACAAACATTCAGGTCGAAAAGCGTTCTTGTTAATTTGTTTTACTAAAACAATTTTCGTTCCAAGGAATATACTAACGATGAATTAATTATCACGAGGGAAGAAAATGATTATTTCTGCATTATGGCGAGTTTCAGATGAGAGTTATTTTCTTGATTAAAACATCAACGTAACCTTTAATAACCAGTAATTGTGCTTCTTTTTCCATTTAGTCGTTTATTGAAAGTGCACGTATTTTTACAGGATGAGATATGTACATAGCCCCATTCCACGCAATATCGCGCACGCAACATCGACTAATGCACATTGTCCATGAGACCAAGATTCTACGAAGTCGTAAAAACTTAAACGTACCATTTCTACCCCAGAGAATTAAATGGAAAGAAACAGTTCCTGAAGAGCGAGTGTCGCATGAAATAATAAATAATAAATAAACTTTTGGATCAAAAACGCAGTTGAAAACTGCGTATAACCACGTGGGGAATAAAAAGCTATGTCACTGTCTGGAAACAAGCAAGGGACCATCCCATCAATTTCGATAAAGGACTCTAAGGCAGAGATGGATAGAAAAGAACAGAACACTCCTTATATAAGAATAAAAAGTTTGCTACGCGTTATAATATCAACAGAATTTCTACAAATTTGTGTTTCATTAAATATAGTACTCAAGTACGTAATATTATCGAACTATATATAATTTGGAATATATTGTTTATAAGTTGTAACTATTAAAATAACTATATTCGTCATTAATTATTGCAATAGAGTGGATGCGGAGAGGGCAGTGGTAAACTTAGTACATATTTCTTAAATAAATAAATATTATCATCTATTTCTTATTCCAAAATGAATTTGCTTTGGATATTATGAGCAGTAAAAATTCGAGATAAATAATTAAAAATGTATTAATGACATTCCCGTGTAAGGAAAATCAGCCACTACCTGTAGGAAAACCGGAGAAAAACCCGAGCGAGTATGAGGCCACAGAGGCCAAGAGTATGACCACATGGCCAAATCCCTTCTCCCACACGCCATCGTCGTCAGCGACCAGCGACCACTGCGCTGCAACGCACTTCATTTGTCCTGGTGCGGCTGTGCGCAAGCAACTGTTTGCTGCGTCCCTCAGCACACAGAACGAATTATGTGACATGCACGCATTCACGCATCGCACGAGGATGACGCAAATGTTGAAGGGGCGGAACGGGTGGAAGTCGGGGGGGGGGATAGTGGTGGTTGTCCAGATTTACGGAGAGAGGGTGTTAATGGTGTAGATAGAGATTGTGCAGGAAAGTCTGGGGGAAGGGAAGGGAAAAATGGAGATGGCGAAAGATATGGTTGAGGGGGTAACGAGGATAACAGGAAAGATGCACAGTGGACACAAACCATATTTTCTGTCCAATTACGAAATCTTGAGAACCCAACGTGTGTACGAAATGACACAATTGTATTAGACGCTCGTCAATTTTTCCCCGGATTCTTATTTCAGTCACAGATTCCTAAGAATAACAAACGTAGGTAATATCAATTCCGATTTTTAATTTAGATTTCGTAATAATTCTTACACATTTTTTATTGGTAGCACAATTACGCTTTAAATGGTCGATATGAAGTATTTTCGGTCTTCATGGTCTCTTTCATTCTCAATGTTGATTTATTTAAATGAACCAAGTGAATAAAGAAAGGAGGGTTGTGTTTTCATCGTGGAAATCGTTTCACGCGACCACACATTACTTTTGAACCAATATATCAAATTCCTTATTTAACGTTGTAGTGATAAAAATTAAATGAGATCACTATATAAAAAATATTCAGTTTTTAGATGCTACAAGAATTAATTAATATAAAGAATACATAGAATACAAGTCCATGTGAGTTCTTCTGCTGACGAGCTGGTCGATGTTCAAAGACTGATGAGACTGAACAATAGTTTGGGTCCCTTGGTATCTAGAATACAGCAAAATAAGTGTTGTCTCTTTTACAGTTATTGTAAACAGTTCTAACTTTGGACTTGGGGTTTTGACAATCTTACAACGCTGTACTGTCCCGAGCTCCCTTCGCTCGTCCTTCGCAGAACAGCATTTCCGTCACATAAAGCAGCTTCCAGGGTTGGGGGAGGAGGTCAGTGACGTCTTCAATCAATTTCCACAGTCATTAGTGGGTAACAGTCACCCATTTCGAAGCGTTTGGCCGGTGCTTCAAGCAAAAGCTGCCAACATGACCTTTTAAAATATCAATGTTTCGAACTACGTGTCGGCCCATGAGGTCATATAATATCCGGAAGTGGGTCTACCGATGACAGCCAGTAGTGTGACGATGTCATTTTCCGTTAAAACTGGGATCACAACGACAAATCTAAATGAAATGTAAGAATGACTAACTATTTTTTATATTTTTTAAAATTATCCATTTTTGACCACGTAAATTGTGATATTGGACCACTGTAACACATTTTTCTTGTGGTTTAAGGTCTCGCCAACGTCAAGTTCATTAGCGCCCATCACTGTAACACAATGGCACTGTTGGTTGTGATGAGGATTGTGATATAAATTTGTAGGGATGGTGATGGAGCTGTGTAGGGCGGGGGGTGGGGGATGGGGGAGCGTGGCGGTGAGTGTGACTTAGTCGTCAGGGAGTGAGCACGCACGCATGATAACGCATGTGCGTGTTGCGAAGGGGGGGGGGGGGGAGGTGTGGACGCGTGGACACTGAATGAGAAGGGACGGAACTGAGAGTTAATCTACACGCACGAGTGGATCGCAGACACGTCGCATGTGAGATGCGTGACAACGAGAGGGAGTGAGCCATAGGGAAATACGATGCACTGAAACGGAGGATGAGAAGAAATTTATTTCTGTGAAAAAGATGCAACACACTGCTTTACAATTCGATGAATACTAGCAGAGTCGAACTCTCGACAGTCATTTTTTTCATTAATTACTTTTTTGATTTATTTAAATTTTCTTCGATCACCTTCATTGTTAGAAATCAATATAACAAAATTTGTATCTCTCAGACAATGACAAAAATTTGTCGATATTCACACATTGACACCATTCTCATGGGGAAACTCGACTGATTTTCTATTTCTAACTTAATACTATGTACCGGGCATAACTCAAATTGAGAATACACACTCCTTTAAATTAATGTCCACACTGAGAGCTAATTTTTATTACAGTTTAAGAGTATAAAATGTCCTAAACAGGTCTAACAAAATGAGACGCTTGCCGTTTTGTTGTAATGAGGATATGCTTCTAAATAATGTTGGACGTAGCATTTCTTTACGAGAAAAGTAATTTCCAAAATTATGATCATCGTAACTAATTCGTGTGAAAAAAAAATATTGTTTGCTGGAAAATATTGTTAATGGAAGATTTTGATTAAACTTTCGATTTACCTCGGAAATGTGAACTGCGTAAGATTCTACTTTGAATTGTTCACTATTTTTTCTGTAATTATATAGTATTATAAACAACTCATAGAACCTTCAATCCCAATTTCTTATAGAAGGAACACTTCATTTTCTGGAAAAAAATGACATCGTTCTGTATATTTGAACTGGAACATGTTTTGTGATAAAGCCGAACAACTCTTGTTTTTCAAAATCACATGAAGACCAGACAGTAAATGGTGAGAAAAATATCCTCCCAGATTAATGGTTTGGTTGCATTAACAACCATAAAGAGTACCCACTGTTTTCAATAAAAATACGAAAATGGAGCGTAGAATTGCGTGGATAATTTAACGCAGCATGAATAGTAATTTTTATCAATAATGTTTAAATGAAAAACTTGAAAATGAACGTACAGTTAATACAGTTTGTGTATTTCTTTTACACAGCACTAATATTGAATTGATTCACACTCATTACTGATGTCTTTTCACCGCACCCAGTTGTATGTTAAAATTTATGCAATTTTAACGTCGCATTTATGGTGCAGTTTTTGATGGTTTTTCTTTGATATACATTGTTCCAAAATCAAGCATAGTTTTATATAATAAAACATCATTAAAAAATATTTACAAATCGTAGAAATACGACATGCGTACTTCTTCCTCCGACTTCGATCACGTTCATCATTTCTAGTTTTGCAACAGGACACAGGTACACAGGTGAAACTAGTGTAGAGCGGTTTAGTTTAAATATGTTCCGGCAAAATTATTTAAACGAGCACTTTAGTAAAATGCTTCCTCTTTACCATACTATTATCTCGTTTCTTTGAGATACTAAATCACTCGTTGGTGGACTTTCTAGCCTTGTCTGGATCATCCTGGATGGATTGGTTCAGATAGGGACTATAAGTCACGAATAGGAGAGTTCTGCAATTTGTACATCTCGAAACAACAAGAAAATGGTGTTCGTGTTTGAGCCCAGAATAAACCTGATAGCTTCTCAGATAAAACTCGTTTGATAGCAGACTTAGTATGCATGGGAATTAGAGAGGGGTGGAGATGTAAGTAAAAATACCGAATTAACCAAAACAGCACAAGACATCTAGTGCGCCCTTGTATTACCTCAACAGGATTTGCAACCTGGTCATCCAGTTTGCTGAGCAATTCCTATTGAATTACTTTGCCTTAAATGTTCCCGTAAAACTACAAATTGGAGTGGAGGGGTGGGAAAGATCAAAATAAGATTTCCTTTTGAAAATTCATTACGAAATTTCAAAGTGTAAAGATACAAAAGCGAAATTATGGGAGTAAATACGATATAGTACTTTAATCAATTCCTATATAAATTGATCCATGAAAAATACTATTGCACTCTCACTTAAGAGTAGATACATCACATATAAAACACCGGACATTTAAAGACTTGTATGTAAATTTCTACTAAGCACACATTTTAACAAATTAATTCATGAGTGTGATTTTAGTGGGAAAAATATAACAAGTCTATTGTTCTATATCTATCAAAATTATTCCTTTTATGTGGTGATTGAGATTACAAAAATCTTCCAATCATAAGTGTTACCAAGTCTATTAATGGTTATAAAACGCTCGCCGCTGTTCCATTATTTCTATATGCATTGAGGACAAGAGAACTCGCTCAGGGATTAGAACGTGGATGCAACCGCAAAATGGGTACATAGAGAGCAATGAATGAACAATCAGAGCTTGTCGACTGTTGCTTGAGTGAGTTACGATGTCAGTTCACTGTTTGTAGTTCGTATCCAGGATAGATAGGACACGTTCCAAATCAATCGGATGTTGAACATTGTTTTCTAATCACGTTCTGCAATAAGTGAAGTTCAGTAGTTTCTTTTTCTGATCACAGCAAACAAGACAATATTGTGATGTTACAAGTTTAAATAAAACAAATTATTAAATATGCACGAGCAAAACGTGAAAAATATGGGATATAAACATAATTTCCAAATGTTGTAATAAAATATAAACCTAAAAGTATTTCTGGGAAGTTAACGGTACAGTACTTACCTTAAATTTTCTAAAAAGAGTTAACATTTATATTAATTTAGAAAGAAATTGAATGATAAATTGACTTTAGTTTTCATAAACTTCAATTAATCAAAAACATTTTTGGTTTAAACAGTGAAATATCTATTTTTTTAAAAGTGTGGAATTCAGGAGTAAAGTACGATAATCATATTATATCATAAAAAAGTCTCTACTATGAAGCAAGGTAATTGAAGCACTCTAGTTTTTAAGACATTCATGACCAATTTCAGGTAAGAAAAATATCGATATTTTAAATATCACCAAATAATTTTCTCTACACAAAACCTACGATAGTGGCGTGGAATACAGTAAAAATCAAAATATGATTATTTAAGAAGTTGAATGATAACTTTTAAAATATTTAATAACCAAATTTCCTAAAACTTTCGTATACTCCAAATCATGTTACATTTTTTGTTGAAAGTAACGTGTCTCGTGTAAAAAAATGTTTATTTGAGAGAAAAATAAATATTCTAGGGATCACTGCCACTGTAAATGTAAATCCTGATTAAATATCTTAGTTTTAATATTAAATTTAGTTTCGGGATCTTTTCTCAACGTCCCAGTAAAACAGCACCCCAGTTTTTGTCCTAAAGAACAGAACAACAATGAACACGATCTTCAATTCTTTGTTATTCATACGTTGGAACAAAGACGAAACGAATCCATTTCTTGGGAGCTATCTAATTCGACGCATACCACGAAAGACAAACCGGTAATTGTGTTAAATATAGCTTCAATACACAATACAATCCTTCAGTTGACACAGCATTCCACCACACCCCTTCCTTCATCCCCACTTCCCCCCAGCGGATCCTCCTCTACCCATAACCCCCTCTCGGCACACAGACCGAGGTCCACCCAAGGCAAACAATATTCCCTACGCAAGCGAACTGTGTGCAAGAGGATGTTCCACTAGTAACCCATACGGTTGACCACACAACTACGTATTTCGTATTTCGACAATAAAACAACCAAAGCAGAGTCGCGGAGCGCTGGGTAGCTTACGTTTGTACCGGGCGGGTGTGTTGACAACTCTATGGGTGGGTGTTGGCAACCCTGCCGGGAAATACTCGCGGTGTTTTCGGTCGCGCGAACTCGAGATCGCGCGCGCGCGAGCGTTGCGTAGCGTTTGAGGACAATGAAGCAAGAAATTGCGCCATTTCGACGCATGAGGTATTGCGTTTTCGCTTGGATGGGTTTTTGCACACGTACACAAGGGGGCAGCACCGTATACTAGTGAACGGAATGTTTTCATGGATTTTTTAATGGAAGGGAGTATATGCAGTCTATTGAGTGTTGAATAGATAAATTGATTATTTACGCTGAGATGCTTTCAGCTCAGTGACGGTATCATTGATGCCAGTGGCAAAATATAACAAATGGTTTTGTTGCTAAAAGGTATCTGCGGTTCTATCATGCAGAAGATGTTACAAAAACAGTTGCATTCAAATACAACATGAGATCATTGGCGTAATTCCCATACATTACTTTCTCTCTCCGCTGTGAAATGCTTCACTTTTAGGCCAACGATAATAACAGCAAATAAATTACTATACTTGTATCTGTTGTTTGGATATATTGGGAATTCAAACTAATTGAACCAAATAAAATATGCTTTATGTATTTGAATTTAAATGGTATATCGACGAAGAAGAATATGTTTTTAGAAACGTGTAGTCGTTTTAGTCGGGTTTCTTTAGTTCAGATTTTCCTGGTCAAACACACTTGATCTGTGAACAATGTTCCTAACATAATTTTTTAAGTTCATACCATCTTGTTCAAATGAAGTACAATGTAAGGAGGCGATATCACGGCTCTGACAGAATTTTGTCAACTTATCCTTAACCTTCAATACGCACTTGTTAACATATATTTGGACATCTTAACGAGCTCTAGAAAATTTGATAGGGCTTGGTGTCACGTTTCAGCGCTCGTATTGCGGCGATGAAATGATTTATCAACTTTACTATGGCAAATATAAAAAAATAAATATAATTCAGAGTGTTATAATTTTTATGTTCCGGGTCATAATGCATCTAATAATGGTGCAGTTATTGAAATTTTATTCTTTGAAAGAGACGTGAAATTTACTTCCCTTTTCTCATGAAGATAGGTCTTTTACAGCAAATGGTCAATACATTGCCCCTTCCCACGCCTCAAAACCTGGCTGCACCCTTCATTACTTCTTTCAATTAAAAACGAGGCATATAAAATTATTATAAAATGGTTAAAATGATTAAAATGATTTGTGAATAATAATAATGGTATTTTATGTGAAATATTCAAAAGGAATTTTATTTTAATTTTAGCAAATATTTCACTTTTCCATTTGCGATTCAACACACTTCAGATATTTGGAATCTTATTTGAATCTTCGCATTCGCCAATTTTTTAATCCTGAGTATTTATTATGTATTTCCACTGATAATTTCGTGTTGTTTCATAAAAAAGAAGGATCGAAATGGATATTTTAACTTTTAAAATTTAGGTCAGGTCGGAAGAGTTGCTTAAAAGAATACAGAATAAATCTTGAGGTTGCTTCAAACAACTTTCCATTCATAACCAAAAATCCATCGAACTAAACAACCTATATTGATCTAAAATTACAAGAAGAAATATAAACTATCTGGTGACCTTTGAGTTTCGCTCGAATAGCTCACAAAATGGTCATATGACAAAATATTTTTCGCAAAGGGATTCAAGCCATGTTTTACTTATTCAGTTACACTGCTGTGTAACCATGAATATAAAGAATGATATTTCCGTACGTAACAATTTTGCTAATTTGGTTACTGCGCAGTTATGATTTTTTGTACGTGTGTGTCTGAGTTTAAGGAGTAATTCTCAAATTTTATGGAATTGACATTCCGTAATTACGCGGTAGAACACATACTGAGAGTAAATAGAAAATAAGGACTATTTGTCGTAAATTGTTCTTTCCTCTTTTACTCACTCATTTGTAAAAAAATAAAAATTATCCATTCATTGTAACCCACAATGTATCCTATTTATAATATTAGACATACATATGTTGATTTATATGTTGACTATCGTGAGAAAGTATTCGCCGACCCTACGACACCGATCAGTGGCGAACGGTCTTCAGTTAAAAGAAGGTATTTTGCCTCTTATTGGTGATAACTTATTCTTCAGGTCTTTACTTTCCAATTATTCATAGGTGTAAGGAAATTATAATGAACGTCTGAAAAATAAATCGAGATCTCTTCAGGTCTTTACGATAATGGTATGTATGTGATACATTTTTGTTTATTCTACAACACACAAAATAATCAACGTATCCGAACCAAACTTAAATTTGGTTTGAGTACATTTGGATTAGGGACCCATTTCTGCACACGTTTTCTGTCGCTGTAGACACGTGGGTGTTTACTCGTGTCAGCAGAATGGTACTTTCGCTCGCTGCCGCACACAACCGGAAAAAGAAGGTGAACGTTGAAAAATTATTATATAACTTATTTGTTTGATTGTTACAAAAAATTCTTAATGATTGAAAGAACATTTGAAATGGAAACTCGTATGAACTGAAAGAAAAATTGTTGCAGTTAAGCAGCAAACTTAAGCAATTTTATTCGCAATTTAATTACTTAGCAGCTTTTTATTAATAGTAAAAATGTTTAAAAAAGGATAAATGTATAATAGACTCATGATATGATGGACAAAAATTAATAAAAACATGCATCTGCTTTCCCAGAGATTTGAATCTTTCGCCTTGTGTATTTGAAGCTCATACGTTCACCCCTGGATCATCAAACACTGACTATGAGAGAGAAAATATTTGGTTAATTAATGACGCTAGTATTACACGTGTTAAAATTGTTCTACAAAGAAAAAATACCTTGTTTAACACATTTTTATCCCAAAATACATCTAATCTGTGAATTTCATTACAATCGAGAAAATTTTTGACAAATACGTAGGTACAGAGATACAATTATTGCTCGCTTAATAGTATAGGATTTCTGTTGTAACTCGAAAACGGTGTGACGTACAGGAATGTGGTTTTGCAATCTCACTTTAGCTCACTTTGTCACTTTAAACAATTAATAAATTTGTTAACTATTTAATATTGTTAATTATTTATTTATTGGGTAATGTATTTTATATAAAAGATAATATTTATAAAATTTGTGTTGTAAAACCACTTTCAAGCAGAGATTTCCACAGATCCCTCCCCAGCTAGCCCTCCCCCCACCCCAATAGACTATGGTCTTGATCCACCTTTGTGTTGGTGTACGAATTTAATGATCGCGTTAGAATGACTTGTGTAAAGCTGGAAGAAAAAGAGGGATGTATTACAAAAACGTATAATAAGAAAAAACCGTATTTATTTTACTATATATTTTAATTTAGTTATTCGTCATTATTTTATTTTAGTTATTATTATGCAGATTGGAAAGTCATTGTTGATAAGCTTGAAATATTTTTAATAGTACACAATACGTTACAAACTATCATTTTATGTGCTACATCTCCAAAAAAGTGTACTAATTAATGTTTAGAAAGACACTTTGTGTGTGTCTGAGGCTTTACGGCTCGTCGACATCGAGGTCATTAGAGCCCTAAAAACATGTACAGGTTGAAAAAATGCAGTTACGCACTAGGGAGAGCCAACATGACTATCCCCGCGTGTGGAACTCGACGAATGACTCCACCAAACCCACTAAAAACCCTCCTGAATTACAACTCAAAACTCAAATATGAACATATCTTAAAACATAACATATATCATATTTTTAAATAGAGAGGAAGAAAGAGGAAAATGAAAGATGCCCTAGCGTCGGGATCGAAAAGAACAAAGAGGTGACCAAGGAAGGTCAGGAAAGAGAAAGGAAGGAGCCTAGGCACAAGTAAATGGAAGTAATGCCAGACTCAGCTCGGGGCCCCGTGTTTGCTTACTAGATGTAAGTCGAATGAGGGTTAGAAATACCAAATTGGACATTACGTAACGCAGAATGAAACGAGAAAAAGTGGACAGTCCGCAAATGCTTGTTATTGACAAGAGTGAAGACACTAATATACACGACCTTGGTTGTAATTGTCTTCTGTTCAAGCTTGCACCGTGCGGTGCTGTTCTTGCATTTGGACCCATGGGTGAGGATTACTTGCTCTCATCAGCTGGTTGTGTGCTCCAGGTGAGGTCCACCGTTTAACGGCGACGTGGGACGGTTGAGTACCATTGACTAAGACCTAGTCCGCCTGTAGACCCAGTATGGAGTTGTCCCGATGAGGGATGGGTGTGAACGTGTTGTTTCTTGATGTTGGTGAGTCTAGGTGAGGAAAGATAGTGGAGGGAGTTTGAAGATGTCTGAGGGGAAATGAAAGGAACCCAACGGGATTGTTTATGTTGTTTCTTGAGAAGATGATGCATTGGAATTTGTCTTCGTTGATGTGTAGTCTATTGAGCTCACTCCAGTGGAGAAAGTCGTCCGTTGCTTTCTGCAGTCTGCTAATTTCATTGAGGACGTTGTCACTTGCCGAGAAAGCTACGTCGTCAGCGTAGACAAGACGGGTGATTGAGGTAGGGGATAGGATGACTGACGTGAAAAGGGAGAATAATGTGGGTGCTAGGACACTGCGTTGTGGGACTCCTGCACCGACATGGCGGCGAGTGGAGATGAAGTTAGCGCACTTGAAGCTGAAGTTGCGGTCGATGATATAACTCTTGAGAAGGTTATGAAAGATAGGACGGACTAAGGAGAGGGATTTTCTGAGTAAGATGTTATGGTTCAAAGATGTAGCTAAAGTAAAAAAAGAATGGCTGGAACTGGGGAGCAGCAAGAGAGGGGGCCAGATAGTGTTGAGCAAGCCGGAGAGATTGGAGGGACGCGGAGCGATACTAACGGAAGCAGAATGATACAGGGAAGGAGGTTGTTAGTCTCAAGGAAGGAGAAGACGCGTTCGAAAGATTTGTCAATTTGAGAGAGCAGGCTGATGGGTCGGAAATTGTTGAGGTCTCTAGAGTTTTTGCCAGGCTTTGGAATGAGGGTGATAGTGGCTTCTTTTTAGGGGGTAGGGAAGCACTCAATGGTGAGGCAGGAGTTGAAATATCTGGTAAGCAGTTCCATGGCGTTCCTTGGAAAGTGCTTCAGGTGGTTACCTCGGATCTTGTCTGGGTCGCTCGCTTTAGTATTAACGCTGGCTTTTAATAGCTTCTTTACCTCTTAAGAGTCAGCGTTCCAGGAGACGCCATCTTCAAACAAAGTGTTTGGGGGCGATAACAGTACAGGTGGTGTGATTGTTAGTAGCGATAGGTAAGAGAAGCATTCCTGTAGTACATCTGCGAAGATTTCCGCCTTTCAATTCGGGTCTTATGTAGGAAGTTGAATGCCTGGAGCAATTAGTGGTGGGATAGCGGTTTTGGAATTCTTAAGAATACGCTGTATCTTCCTATTGTCATTGGCGTTTTGGGTGTTGGCTTTTTTTATAAAGCCTTTACACGTTTGTGCTTGGAGGATCTGCAGTTTGTCGTGCAGGAGTCGTTCTGAGGAAGTGCTTTTTGTCTTCTGGGTCGCGGATTCGGTAGAAAGTGCGTTGCGCTTTTCTTCTTTCTCTGAAGAGTTTGAGTGCGTGGGGGGGGGAGTGTTTTGAGTTGGGGGGCTGAGCTGACGGAGCTGGCTTGGTGGTAGGAGATGGTGATGTAGTGGTTGATGTGATCAATTGCTATGTTGATATCAGCTGATGTATTAACAGGAAGGTTGGATTTTGTGACTAAGTCGCTGTGAAACGTCTCCAATAGGTTATTATGAGAAGAGGGGTATTGAAAGAGTAGAGAATGAATACTAGGTAAGTGGCGAATTGGATGAGTAGATCTGACGTTAGTTCAGAAAGGGGGTGGGGGTTGTTGAATGCAATATTGTCATAGTTCATGGCAATGTCTAAGATGTGTTTCGTCGATCAGATGTGTGGGGTCTGTAGGGGATGGTAGGTGGAAATTTTGGTGGTGGTCAGTGTAAGATCGTAGTGAGCGTCCTGCTGCGTTCTCGGCGTTGCAACCCCATGAATAGTGTTCACTATTGATGTCGCCTGCTGTTTAACACAAAACACAAAATATCTGCAAGAAGACAGCGAATCTCGACACAGCGCCCGCAGCTGCTGTCGTGGAGCAGGTTTTTAACAAGAATGAATATCAAGAATATCACTTCAAAATAAAACACACACCTATTGTTGAAGCAGAATTAATCTCATTGGAGCTTATAAAAAAATAAGATTTCATTGTCGGGAAGTTTTTTATTGCTATGCGAATAATAAGTTGAAATTAAGAAATAATTCACACTATTTATAATGTAAATTTTAAATAAATGTTTCAATATGAAAAAATTAGCATAAAACGAATTTTATAAGATACAATACGTATTTTTCAGTCTTCTCCTCGTTTCTCGTAAAAAAAATAAACAGCCTCGAAACAAATGAATGCCATCGTCCTTAGACGAAGGGCGATAGTTGTGAAAGGAATTCTGAAATACCTGCTATGATGATGGGTGCGGAGGTAGAGCGCAGCGTGTCCAGGTTGCTCTTCTGGAGTGGGTCATTTTTAATTTGTATTATGTAAGCTGAGACCACTACTAGAGGACCGTCTGTTGTGCCAACCCCCAGTGTCATGACTTCCAGTGACATGAGTGGTGGGGTGTTAAGGACAGTATGTGGGATATGTTTCCGAATGTCAGTTGCTGTGCCATCTCCTCGAGACGTTCGATTTGTCAGAACTCTTTCGTTTCTGTTAATGGAGTATCGTGAAAGAGAGTAGGATAGGGAAGGAGTGAGGCATGTCTCATGTAGGAGGAGAATACCTAACATCTAGTACGAGTTACCCAGTTTCTGCGATGGGGTTCTTCTACACTGACACATAGATAGCTCAGATATCTAATGTTGGCCTTAAAGGCTGCAACATTGATTTTCGGAATTTCAACTGTGTACAGTCCAAAATGTGTCTGTGAGTTATTGACTTTTTAAAGATTTTCAGCATTGTGATAAACTCTGAATACTTGTTTTTTTTATTTCGGTCTTCACTTCGTCCAGATTCTCATTGGGTGAGAGTCCTCGAATGACGAGTCTGTGGCTTCTTTCTTCCGTCGCGCTGTGAAAGAAGAAAGAAGTGTTTTGATCCTCTTGACGAAGAGCGTGCAGTTTTTGGACAATGTTGTGGTTCTCTGGGACGTTACAGATTCGAACGATAAAGTGTGTTTTGGTGTTTCTTCCATTCAGAGTGGATGAAGATGATTTCTGAATTTCATTTTGAAGGTATTTAGGGTCAGGAACGATGAAGATCTGGGCGATTTACGCCCTCCAGCGGAGAAAGCATGGGCAGCGGTGTTTGAGACACTTGAGGCTCTGAGTAGAACTGTTGGAAAGGGTTGAGTTGGTGTCCTTGGAAGAGGTTGGTGCAGTAGTGCGAAGCTGAGGATTTGGTTGTTTGGACTCCTCAATTGGTGTGGATGGTGCAGTAGGAACATTAACTGGAGGAGCTGTGACTCTGTTCGAGAGTCGTAATAGTTTGAATTCAAGAGAAGGTTTGGGTTTAAAAACCTTTTCTTTTGGGAATTGAAATCCTACGTCCAGGTCCATGCTAGACGTGGAGATAGCAGAGCTAGTAGAAGAGTTACTAGTCAGATTTGATTATGATGATGAGTTGTTTTGAGCAGTGATGGTGTTCTCTTCAGCATCCGCGATGTGTGATGTGTAATGTGGATTGCGGGGGAATGACTATCCTGGCCGATCCAGGAAACTCGGGGTTTCGGGCTGATGTAGCGCAGCAGCGACAGACATACCTACTTCATTAAGGATAGCATGAAGGACGGCGTCTCTTTGCATATACCTTAAGTTTCATCTGAGCGTGTCTGCGTGAGATGTGCCGAAGGACAGCTTCCTCGGTATTTTGAGGTAGAGAGTTTAGCGTGGCTGCTGCCGATGGCGTGGTTTTTGATGGAGGAGGTGCCTCGGGAAAAACACGGATAAAACCTTCAAGAACTGATGAGTCCGTCGCTTCTTCTGATTCCACTGTTTTGGATATGTTCATATTCAAGTCGCGAAGTGCCAGTCGCAGTACGTGAGGTACTGCGGTCTTGAATCGAAGAAGGTTGCGCCTTGACGAGTCAGAAAATGCAGCCTGCAATACACAACGATATTTGAATTCGCAATCATTCACAACAAAGCACTTTGGTTTAATAAATTTGCGATGCGCATACCACTGTTGATTCAGCGCAAATATGCTTTTGCAGAGGTCGGGGACTAGCCCGCACAGCACCCTGAACACACGGTGAAGTACACCCGCACAGAAGACAAAGTGAAACACAAAGAAAGTGAATCGCGGAGCGGAGTTATACGTTTTTACGCGACCTCGAGTTCGCCTCACAAGTGAAGAAACTACACTTGTTACAGACAATTTAGCGAAATCTTTGAGAAACTATTGTAACAAATTATTACGAACAACTTTTACTTTTGTGAACCAGGCCCAGGCTTTCTTCTATTGGAATGACAAATTTTTGTTGGTATTGAAGACTTATAAATACATGAATTGTTTTGTTTCTAAAACTGAATCTTGCTTCCTATACTATTTTACTGAAAAATTAAGAAGGCTACAAAAATGAAGTATCTTATGCAGAAACGTCTTGTAAATCAAAAGGAAAAATACGATTATGGAATTTATTTAGATTTGTAGCTTTTTAAATTAAAAACACAACAAAATCGTTAGTCAATTAGGAAAACTGTATATTGGCAAACACACATAATAACTCGGAAAAATCACTTCTTCCCCACATATCAAGAAATTCTTTGCCATTACTGCTGTAGTTATGTAATAAAAAACTCATATTTTTAAAAATATTTACGACGTTAAATGGATAATCAGAGAATTAATGCAATATTTTTGTATGTATGCAATGTTTTTTTTTATTTCTAGCTACATTTGTAACCTTCTTATTTAACATTTTGTAAATAATGAATTTTATTTTTATTAAACAATTTAACGGAGATAGGCATAAAAAAGAACTATTAATGCATACATAATATTAGTGAAAATGTTTGAACTTTGAAAATTGTCATGTACTTTAAAAATTGTGTTTGAATACAATCCATATTTGTTGCGAATAAATTTTAACTTAATCCAAAATTATCCCTTGTTTCATTGTTATATTTCTGAGAGGTTCCTGAGAGAGCAGCACTGAATGAGGGCTTTTTGAGCTTCAGTAGATCGCAGATAGAGCGCAAGAGTTGTTCCGGTTCCAAAGAGCTTTGATATTTCGACGCACGAGTGCAGTACAATACAGGAATGAAATAAGACGTTTATTTTAGTTCCTATCTTTCATAACAGAGGTCTCCAACAATTAATAGTTCAGAGAAAATCAGCTGTCCCCGTAATAACTAAAAATAAAAATTCTATATTAGGTTATTTGTAGTTTAGTGAAATATCTATTTCAATAAAAAATACATTAAGAACCTTGAGGCGATGTGTAGAATCGTTATAACAATAATGACAAATTGAAGGTCTTTCTTAAAATATTCTTCAAACAGTAAATTATTTTTACAAATAAAAGTGTCTTGACAAACAATGCGAAACAAAATTATGAGGAATCCTCTCAAATTGACTACCTTGTTCAAATGCAACTCAAAACCGCGCCTTAAATAATTTCCTTTTACCTACGTATTGTTTCAGCAAAAGGGCAGGCCTAGTCAGGGTTGCAGAAAATCAGAATAATTCCCTTCAATAATAATAAAATCAATATGATTTAAAATCATTCCTTATTTTACGTAGAGAACAATAACGAATAAAAAAATATACTTATTTGACGAACGCTGATTGACGAAAAACAAAATATTCTTTTATGTGACGTAAATAAACAACAAATAAACAGTTATTCTTCATTTGACGTAAATAATTAAAGAAAGCAACGTTATTCTTTACTTCACGAATATGAATGACAAATGACAAATTATTCTTTTATTTGACATAAATAAGTGATGAATAAAAAACTATTTACTTGTTTGACGTACAATTAATAACAAAATGTTATTCGTTTATTAGATGCACTGTGAATAGAATGTTATTCGTGTCTTTGAAGTACAATGTATTTAAAAATTTTATTCAATTGAAGAATTAATAAAAAAAATTATATTCACAAGTACAATGATTAAAAATTAATTATTTTACCGTGCTTCTGTAGATGAGGAATAAATAGTTATTTTATGTTGTTACAATACGAAATTATTTTATTGTAATACTTTTTATTCCTGGTACCATGAATAACGATTGAAGCTATACTTTTATGGGTTTAAGTAATAACAAACTTAAATTCCGATGGTGGTTGTAGTGACTCACTCGTATGTGATATTTTTCATCACTGTTTCAATTAATCTTCAATGTCATAAATATGTTCAGCCAAGGATTTGATCAGATCTTGAGAAATAAATGAAACCTTTTTTACAAAATGAAATTTTTAGAGCTTAGTGTAATTGTACGGTTATCAGTAATATTTTACGCCAATATGATATAAGAAAACAGTAATCATTTTCATTTTTGTCACTTTACAACTTGTTAACCGGAACAGCTAATTACAATACATCGTGGAATAAAAGTCAATACCTCCTTTCGTTACGCAACTTCTGGCACAGAAAATGTATAAATACATATGCACCCCACCCAATATGCTATATCTAGATATTATTTTTATAAAGGAAATCTACCACAAAAGTATAATTAATGAAATACCATAAAAGTTTAATTAGTGAAAAACTGAAGCTTTCATTCCTTTCAAGAAATAATAATAAATTTAATGTCATGTTTTTTCCCCATCATCGCTGCACATATAATCATTTGCAAAGCGACATTTATAAAACATCTTTGGTAAGATTAGTCTCTGCAGTGGCACTTCTATACTGTGGCACCCAGTGAAGAAGAAAATGCAAGCTACCTTAGCTTTCACCCATATCTGATATTTATTAGTAAGTACAAAGACATTCGTATTTATTTCACAGATATATGCACTAACTACACCTTGATCTTAGCTAAAGATCGAGAAGCTATATCTGCAATTACGTTTTACCGATTTTAATATCTTTGTGTTTAAATCTTTATCTTTAGTTTCACACAAAAAAGCTCTGTGTTGCGATGGGTTCACACTACGTCTTAAGATTCATTGTATAAAACATTCGGTCCTCATAACTCATTCTACATGTATATGTGCGATTAATATTATTTATATTAATATCGATGTATAACTTGACAAACGCTCCTGTAATAGTTCTGTTTTTAAAACCCACACATTCCGAATTTTCTTCGCAGTCCTTGTAGTGCATACTCTTTTGTAAGTACATATCACGACAAATTCTCATTCGAATTAGTTGTTTCTTGCTATACACGAAGTATATCCTTTTGTGTTATTCACTGAAACGAGAATAAAAGTATCGAAATAAGATAATACGTTATCCTTAACTTATTGCCGAACATTGAGGGAATAACTTATAATTCGTCATATGAAAGAATAAATTTTTATTCGTCATTTATTTAAGTCAAATAAAAGAATAAAACAATGATATTCGTCAATCATTGAGCGTCAAATAAATGAATATTTTTATTCGTTATGTTCAATGCGTTTAATAATGAATTGTTTTTTAAATTATTAATTTTTTATCCTCTTAATAATAATGTTACCAACATTGGACCACATCTATAATTAGCCCTGGAATCTCTCGGTGTTGGCCGGGAATGAATCATTCAGACGATTTCTGTGGGTATTATAAGCTTCATATGATTTTTACGTCAATATTTGTCGGTGATCATTTATTTAGTATTTAAAATTATTTTCGATGTGTAGGAGAAGTTAAATGCCAAGTAAAATTTAAGGTATACTAGCAATTCTTCTCTGGTTTCACAAGTGTTTTTTTTTAATGTTACACTTTAACACTTCTCTACTTTAGTCGGATGTGGCAAGTCTAAAATGTTTGCAACTTGTAATGCACCTCACGCAAGGTACTCACGCCTGAAGAATGCTTTTGCCTTGTCCTCTCGACGCAACACAGGGTGTCACCTGCAGCATCGATGGCATTCATTTTCGTAAAAGTAAAACGCCTGTAAAATCTAAACTACGAGTCCAAATTTTACGATTTAAAAACACTTTTTATTTTTCTTAAATGCACAAAAAAGAGCGCATTTAAGTTGGTGAGAATTTATTTTTACCTACATGAAATACTCTCCTCTCCTAAGAAAGAAATTTCTTGATTCTAATTTTGGTTTTCTGGTTTGAAATGCTATAGCATATAAGAGTGAGTCTACCATTATTCAGTTTATAACACGTCTATTTTTAAAACCTTTCTGTTTTCAATACTTTAGGTTAACCTTTATAGATAGAGACGTGCTGTCACGGACTTTCTTGTTGAATTCTTTGAAACGAACAACATTGCCAATCATTTTTGACACGTATCTTTAACCGTATAGGAAGCGTTTGCAAACATCTATAGGAAAATGGATTCTTTTCCGACTTGATTCACTTATATGATTATTACTTATTATTTGTCCTTCCTAACGTGACAAAATATGTTCGAAAACCTTTTCTTAAGAACATACCTATGAATTAAAATCTGATCACGTAAATAAGATGAGTGGTTCTTGAGAGATAAGTCATAACAACAGATAATCAGGCAGTCAGGGTCTCTCCGCTTCAAGGTTGTTACTCTGAACATTTAAAAAATTAATTATAATGAATCAAAGAGGAATTTCGGAAAAAAAGCTATGTCTTCTCGGAACACTCATGTAGAACGCGCGTTATACATTTCGAAGTAGTTGGCCAATCCGTCACAGACGCACAGACAAATTCTTTATTTTTTAAACATGTATAGATGATTTTTACTATAAAGTTCGTTTATTTCATCATGTAATTAAATTTCACAACTAACCAACCCTCAAACTAATGTATCAAAAATATTTTTTCTCTCCTTATTTATGAACTTTCGAGATCTAGATAGGAAAAAGAGGTAAGTTAGCATGTACACTAAGACAACTCTCATAGTCATTATAGTGAACTAGACCTATAAAGCCAGAAATAAATTTCTTGATGCTAATTTGGGCACTCTGCTTTGAAATTTCATAGCATATAGAGTGAGTCTACAGTTATTGAGCTTATAACTGATCAACTCAGAGCAGAACTTGTTGTAATGATTAAATTTGCACTATTGTTGTACGAATATTATTGTATCCATTCAGAAAGAGTTATCACGAGCGATGTCTTACATATTAATTTTAATATACTTTTACTATATTAATTGAACAGACATAATTACTCAAATTCAAGTAATATCTATATATAGAGAGAGCGGTGTTTGAACGGGTCATTATTAATGTAATTATTTTTCTTATGTTTTCAGAAAAAACTGAATTCAAATAATTTGTCCAGGAGAACATAAATCTTAAAATTTTATCTTAAAATTTGTAGCACAATTTATATACCTTTGTTACATAGCAACGAGTTGATATTTCTCCTATAATATTATTTTATGCACTTTTTGTGCTGAAAGAAATCCGTTTTAGACAGTATGTCGAGCGGAAAATAATCACAGATAAATCTAAATAATTGATTTGTTTATAGTCTTCTAATTGGTATTTCAATGTTGTACTTACTTTCAAATATGATCAATGTGATACTTAAGGAAATTTAATTGCTTTTTACGCAATATATCTTGGTAACGTTAAATATTTTATACTGGAGAGAATAGCCAATCCTAGCACATGAATATTTTGACTCATTGAATTGTCGTTTAGAATATAATAGACCCATTAATGAAAATGCACGACAAAAATATATGGAACAACTCATACCTAAACCAATCATCAATTTTGCAGGAAACGGAATAAAATTATTCGGACATAAATGCCTTAAAATACGAGTAATATGAACTAGTGAGAGGAGATTTCACAACCATCCTAACGTGAAAGCACCAATCACAAAACTGTGTCATAAAATTAGCAAATAACATATACAAGAGTTATCTAGTATTTCGTTTTGTAAGTAAATGAACGTAATTGTCAATAATGAACGTAATCTTGAAAGTTACTGAAGTTATGGCTCGTGAGGAGCGTTACCTCTGAGTCTGTTTATGAACTAACTACTCGTTGTGCGGAGTTAATGAAATCGATCGATATGTGAAATCGATCGGTCGAATTGAATTCAACTTGCAGTTTAAAAAAGCGCTGTCCAACTTACGTTAGCCCGCGGGTCATTTTCTATAGACTTCCCATCGAACGGACCGTCACGGGATAAGGTTCGGCAAAATACCCGATGAATAAAACTAGTGGAATATATTTATTTACTGGCAACGAGATATTTTTATTTTCATCAACAAATTTGTATGATTTCTATCTGGAAAAATTAAATTTTATACATCTTTAAAAAAAATACTATTCTTAATATTTAGTATTGTAACAAAATGTTTTCATATTGGCATGTATGAAGGGATAATTCCGAACACAAATTTCTATTTTGTCTCATCGGACATTTCACGTCAAATATTAATTTTGACAGCACAGATTTATAACTCAAAGTTGTGTCCTTCAACATTTGGTGAAAACATTGATGTAAAATGTACTATAGCTCGCGAACCGTAAGAAAAATGATTCCGTCAGTTACACAGCGCTAGTTTAAAACAAATTATCGAAGAAGTAGAATATAGTTAAATTGCATGGTGAACACTCTTTTAAAATTCATAAAAATATTTTTTGTATCGATACCACATTTTAGTTTGTTGATTGACAAGTGCTGAATTAAAATTGATATTGATTGTATCTTTTAAAGTTCTACTGATTTGCCAATTGAGGTGTTAATTATCATTAAACAGAGTATAAATATTTTTCCTCGGATACATATTATGTAGCAAAAAAATATCCAGTCAATAATATTTAATACGCTACTAATTACTAAAGGTTTTACAAAAAATACAATTACAAAAGATTTTACTAGAGTTTTTACAAAATTATAGAAATCATTTGCATGAAACAATGTCTATTAAGCTGGGGTATTCACTTTATAGCGCCAAGCCCGTACCTACATAATTTGTTAAATAAGAAAAAAAAAATTGTCTTTGTCGTTTCCGAGAAACATCGGATACTCCAGCTTAGGCAACAACAAACTTCCCTGTAACAAATTTTGATACCCTTACGGTGCAAGAAATTTTTAATATTTAGTTTTAAATTACAATGGAGAAACTTTTGCGGGTTTATGTTTTTTATTTATATCCCGACAAAAGAACCGGCTTAATATAGCGAAAAATGACCGTGGAACATATTTTAACTCACAACTTCCGAGTACCTACTCGTGGAGGAGTGTTTTCAGAGGCAACAGCCAGGTGAAAATCGGCACTCGAACCCGGGACCTCCGACTGTGGAAAGTATTGTTCTAACGGAAATGGCAGCCGCATCACGTGACTGAAGACAATGAGACCTTTGTCAAAGAAAGAGTCAAACGACTTTCTAAATTTATTATCAAGTTTTAAAATCTCGAAATAATTGTCCTCGGCCAATAGTAAAAATCAGTAGAATGGATTATTAATTAATTAGAACTACTTTAGTGAATATTTCCAAGTTTCGTGTATAGTTGGCAACTTGACTTCAGTCAACACGGATGTAATACTCTAATAGACATCATGAACGAAATTATATTTAAGTATACTATACGATTAGGTGGACACCGATCAATATATTGTATATCGTGCACTTTTTACGGAACACAACGCTGCTACCTGGTTTTGGGTTTTCTTCAGGTGTGGCAACGAAGCAGAGGAAATAAAAATAGAATTAAAAGTTAAAATTTCGCGATTAATATTGTGAGTCTAACTGAGGTCATTATCTTCACAGGAGAATGACATGGGAAAAAATTTATTTAAAAAATTCAAATTGAATATACGAAGAATTACCGGAGTTTTGGGAGAAATTCAAAACTAGCAATAGACAACAAAATTATTACTTTAAAATTTAATATTTAAATCAGTATGTGCTTAATGTATTCAACTCTGTGTTACAAGTAATATATCAAACAAATATATTCTAAAGATTCTAATCCAAAGTGTTATGAGTTATTGCCAATGCTCATTGGTACGTGTGAAATGATATCACCCACAGTTATCTTTACGTGCTCACGGTAGAGGAAGAAATAAGATCAGGCAAATACATCGAGGAATGTGAACTTCATTCAAATGTGCTGGCAATAAACTTACAAGACGACAGTTTAGAAGTGTAATAAAACTGAAGAAATGTAAACCACTAGACTTGCCATTCAGGTTCTTGTGATATTTTAACCTTAATTTCTATCTAAGGAAGAGTTATCATTCTATGACTTCCTCGCACATTTTTTTATTGTAGTATTTGTAAATGGAAAATGTAGCATGCTATTGAAGCTTGTCTACTTGGAGTGATAGAAGGTAGCAGTTGGGTGGTAGGCTATACTGGACCGGTTAGCTAGGTTTACTAATAAATCGGCTCACGTGGATGGTTTAGTAGGAGTAGTTAGTAATTGTTAGTAGGAGTAGTTAGCAGGAGTTATTGATTCTAGGAAGGTGAGGTTAGAGGAAGGAGGGTTCGCTTTTCAGAAGTCACAGCTATATGTTCACACCGTTCACAGAGTAACACTACATTTAATTATTGTTCTGTGTGTAAAGAACAGGTTGAAAGTAAACAAGTTTTATAAATAGAACTAAGGTCGTTATCGACAATAGATTAAATAAATGGATGTAAATAGGATTACTATAATCACATAAAAATGTCCATGTAAGATATTAGAAAATAATTTCACTAGGTAAATCTTCCGTTCCAAGACAGATTAATGTTATACCGTGCCCTATTTTTTGTTCCACTTCAGTAGAGAACGAATGAGATTCATAGAGATCGATAGAGAGGATAAGTGATCTGAGAAATCGTTGTAAATAGCGTGGAATATGTAATTTGCTTTCTCTGGTTTCCGCTTTGTTGAAGGAGCAATTATCTTCCACAGTATTCCATGAACGGATTCAGATTACAACTAACAACCCTACAAGATAATTACTTCGGTAAACAATTTTCACGAAGATCAAGAGGAAATATGAGAAGAGTACAAATACCGAATGATGACGTAGTTATCTGATGATTTGAGTAAATGTCATTTGTGAATGGAAATTATTCTGAAAAGATGGAGGTGAGCTCTAGAAAACTATTTATTTCGTTCAGTTCGTCGATTCACATTGTATTTTCTCGATTCTTATCAACAATATGTGGTTTATATCATTGTATTACGTACTTTTAATATTCGGAAGAATATCGGGTAAAAATATTGATAATGAACAGTCCATTTCAGGGAATGACGATGTTCGGTTTGACAAAGAGAACAAAAATCAACTATGGAACAATGAACCTGAGAAACTTATGGACGTTCATGTACACGATAACATGAAAAGTGAAGAAATTCGATCGCTTATGAGAGAAAAAGAGAAAGAAAAACTATTTGAAACATCCGATGATATCAATTTAAAATATTCTGAATACTTTAAATACTCTTTGGCAGAAAATACTTATGAAGAAAACTTAAAAACTAACAATGATAATACTGACTCGAAAAATAGTAAACGTAAAATAGAAACGAAAAATACCGAAGCGTACTTAACAGAGCAGAATAGAGTTGTCAGAGAAATACAATCATTTTCCTCTGGAAATATTTCGGGCCATCATTTTCAGGACAAAGAGATATCTCTAGAATATCCACCTTCCTTCTTAGAGATGAATTCTGGGTTACGCGTGAACATATCTGGTGATAGTCTCGAGGATACTTTTGAGGTAGTTGCCCAATACTTCTCCGTCAAGAAAGTATATTCTGTGGCGTCCTTTCTGTGCTACTCTGAAGGTAAGTCGTACATGATTGACAGTTATACCTACTGTTACTATTAATTTACTATCTAATTTCGTAATAAGAATTGAAAACACTTGTTGTCGGTGTAGGTGCTCTAATTGTTTTTTACTTCAATACAAAGGGCTCTTCACATTTATTAAAGGGTATTCAAAATAAGTACTGTTAAATATTTCTAAACAACGGCTCCAAATTTGACTAAATTTTATGCAAGCAAAGTGAAATTACTATACATTACAACCACATTAGAGGTATTGCGTTTGAAAGTTTGGAACAGATGCAATAGAATAATTTCCATCTGTTGCTACACATTTGTTTACTGTTTAAATATTATTTATCAGGGTAAATGAGCCAAAAAGATGTAGAATACATATGATAATAATAAAATACACAAAAGATCCGAAAACGCACCACGGATACGAAATGCATCAATTTCTGCCTACAACGAAATGACATTTACGTAAGAATTTTGTAAGACTGAGAAATTGATAATTGTTTTGAAATAATGTTCTGAAAATTAATTTACTTTTAATTTTCAAATAAAAGAGAGTAATACGTTCGTCTTGTGACTTTGAACCACAAAAAAGTGTTAGTTTCAGTTCATTACTTATGTACTACATAGCTAAGTTACTAAACAGCGATCTTGAAGGAGTTGCTAATTCCCACGAACCCTAATTTATACATGGGGTTATATCGTGTCACTACATTGCATTATTTTATGGTCCTTCTAGACCCTTGTTTCAATATTCCCTTAATATGATGGTTTTCCTGTCTCTTGTGATTTTATTTATTTCTTGTCTTCTGGTGAGTTTCAGGCCTCTGATCTACCTCACCGTGTCTTAGGACAGGAAATTGGGAAAAAGAGACATTGGGTTTCCGGGGAACTTGTTGTACCGAACTGATATTTGTCTGAAGTAGACGACGGAAACTCCTGCAGGAGACTTCACCTAGTTCGGTCGAGCAGGGATAGAATCCACACTCAATCGCTCAGTGGTTTCGTAGAAGGGAAGAAATCACTCTGTCGGTTCTTACATTACATTACTTGCACGTGTCTCAATATTCCCTAATAGAAAGCGTTATTTGGTTATTTGGTTCCGTTTAACTACGATTCAGAACAAGAAAAAGAGTGAAAGAGGAATTGACAGTAATTTGTGGATCATTTTGGATAAAGTTACATGTTTTTGTGTATGTGTATTGGGAATCGTTTGGTAAGATAATATCTGCTAATATTTGTTGTGCTCATTGAACTCAAGTTTATTGTTTATCGGTGAAATCGAAAAATAACTTCAGTTTAGTGAATTGTTATTTTGAATTTCAATTCAACTTGATGTTGCGATGAGAGGTATTAAAAAGAATTAAATATATTGAGCTGTCAATTTATATCTGCCAAAAGAGCTAACATATCAACGCAGCTGTGCCTATAGCACACGTCCTTTTTTTTCAGAAGATAGTCTTTTTCGAACAATTTTGTTTGAAATCTTATCGATAGTCAGCGAAAAGTTAGGATAGTGATTGGCAAATCAGAGTTTTGTAACTGTGTAGCTTTTCGCATTTTTAGTACTTTCTTGTATCAAATCTTACTTCCTCAAAAAGTAACAAAATCAGTATCTACTGCACGAGGTCAACTAAGCAGCGTCTCGCCTCGTCAAGTGACATATTCCAATAACGTAGTCTACCGTCAATTTGGGCGTAAGAAATGGACCTCCAATATGGATTTACTTTCATTTCATATCACCAGAATTGCTTATAATTTATATTTTCTTATATTACTGGAATTGTAAACTATATTTAATGAAATTGTGATTTTTTAAATAGTTTCTAGAAAGCAAATTACTAGAATCTCTCTTTCATTTATGGAAACGTTTTGCAATGTACTGCATAAGGCTTAAATTATTTCTTCAACACTTCGATTCAATAGTATTTAGTCAATAAAAGCAATTTTCCCTTTTGTATAAATATAATTTCATTTCAAGTTAGGATATATTAAATATTTATGAATCCCTCTTTAAATTCAATCGGTAATGAGCAATCCTTAACTTTTTTTAAAAATAGTGGATTTACGGCTCGTCGACATCGAGGTCATTAGAGCCCTAAAATGTTTTTACAGGAAGGGAAAATGCTGTTACGCACTAAGGAGAGCCAACATGATTTTCCCCGCGTGTGGGACTCGCCGAATCACTCGAACATACCCACTAAAACCATCCTGAAATACCATAAGTCCAAACATACAAAGACAGGAAAAGAGATGCGACATTTTCGTAAAACATTATAAAATTCGAGAACAAAGAAACATATCAATTTAGAAAAAAAGGAAATTTAAGGAAGAGGAAATAGAAAGAAGGATTTCAATCCAAACCCTCCAGAGAACTTAAGGGTGGAGCACGAATTCATTTATGGATTTGAGTAATGACATACGAATAAAGATCAAATACTGTGCCAAAGGTCACATTCCTTGAGTAATCTGAAAAGGCGTATCAAAATCGGTTCATCTTCCCCAAGCATAACGTCCGAGCTGTTGGGTATATTGTATCTCCGTCGAATGGTACTATGTGTTTCCTGAAGACAAAATATTTTAGGAGCACGAAGGGACAGTAAGAGCTTGAGGTCATCTGAACAGACACGAATGTCATTCAGATTCCAGCAAAGAAGAGCCATAGTTTGGTGTTTACCCTTTCTTTCTTCGATGTCCAGTTTTTTTTCTTTTTATGACTATAAAGCCAAACCCTGCTGTGGTTCCCTCCTGGGGAGAGTCGCCGTGATCACTGCCGGAATGATCACTCTCGGACATAAGAAGTCCAATATTTCTGCTCCTCGAGCGTCGGCGACTACGGGAAGGTGAGCCAACAACATTGGAATCTGACTTTAAAGAGTCAGGTTT
>NNCF01126713.1:1152-13838 GCA_002313205.1 Laupala kohalensis | reverse complement strand
TATATATATATATATATATATATATATATATATATATTTATATATATATATATATATATATATATATATATATATAATATAATATAAAAAACATCAAATTCTTAATATTAATCCTTCTCTGTAAGTTACAATGGATCTGACAAGAGCTGACGTTGGAGGTCATGGAATTTTGTATTTTTTCCACATAAATTTATCAATAATTCATTTGATTAAATATTGATTTTATTAAACTCACATCAGTTCATGTTTTCGAAAGTTAATGTAAATTCAAACCTTTTCTTATTACTAAAGTTAATTTTACTTTGTTCTCATTGTCAATTGTTTCAATATAATACAAATATTCGGATGGTCATCATATATTCATAAGCCGTGTTAATTGAATCGAAAAACTGAAGAACTGGTTTTGCGATTACTTGCTTCAAAACCCATGTATCGCTCTAAAAATCCTTGACAAAATTAAGATGAAAATAAATTCTCACTGTTAATTCTTCTACCGGGATAAACTCCTTAAGCAGCGAACTTAGCAGTTTTACTGCATTTCAGTTATTCAGTAACTATAGTAAAAATGTTAAGAAGAGGAATGTATTTATAGACTTATCATATCATCGACGAAAATGAGCAATGAAATACCGATACCACGGGGATTCGAATCCCGGACCCTGCGATTATGAAGCATGCACTACATTATTTGTGTTATTAACAAAGCAAGTATTACAAACGTGTTAAAATTAACTGAGCTACTATAAGTAACGTTAGAATCCACAGCTACTTTATAAGTAGGTAATACTTTTGCTAATAAAGCTCCCTCACATCTAGCATAACGTCGTCGTCTTTCTTCTAAGCGTTGTTGCTTTCATTCATCATTTTCTTGGCCTCATGCTTCGATTGCGTAAATTTTCCAAACGCTGACTTCTTTGTTGTATATCAACTTCAACTATTCGCTGACTTGCTATTTGTTTATTATTTGCCGAATTTTCAAATATGCCCTTGTGATGCATGGAGTAGAACCCATGTGAATGTCTCGAATGCGCACGCTGCCGGTTTTTTGTTCGTCGAATGCTGCAGTGCTGCCTCCGGTGGTACCCATATATACTTTACATATACACTTTTGGTATACGGATTTCCTAAAAAAGCAAACGAATTTTCACCAAAACGGTACCTAGTCCATTATATTCCTGGGGTAAAAATCCCCTTATATACCAATTTTAGTGAAAATCCTTTGAGCCGATACCGAGACATATAATACATACATACAACAATTGCTCGTTTAAGAGTATAAGATAAGCTATTTCAAGGATTGGAAGTCGTCTCATATAAAGTTAGAATATATTGTGATAAACGAGGGAGAATGAGAACTTGATGCACTAGAGATTAAACAAAGTGGAGAATCTCCTGCCCTTCATTCTAACAAATAAAAATATAAATAATTATTAGAGTTAAATAAGTCATGTGCTGTTCGTGAATTGTTTAGGTACTAACAATAGAACAGACCTACGAAGTGGTCTGATCAGGAGGTCTAGGGTTCATACTGAAGATTTTACAATTTAAAGAATGACAAAATATTATAAATGAAATGTGGTTGGTTTGTTGCTCATAGTTTTATTGCTATAAAGTTTTTTCGGCTGCATAGCAGCCATCGTTAGTAGCATTCGCTGGAAAATACGTATGTACATCAAATGATACCTTATGATGTTATTTCCATTGCAGTAATTGTGTCAATAACAATTGAAGTATTCCAAACACTCCATTGAAGCCTATCTGTTTAGTCATCTCTAGTTTTTAAATCTTTCTAAATGTAATTGTAGTTTGTAACGATCAAGATTTCAGTTATCACGAGTTGTTTAAGTACGCAAAAGAAGAAATATATCACGCCCCTCACGAAATACACAATTTAAATCCTTTCAATTCTCATTTAACAATGATTGCATGTGAACTGGCCAGACAGAGTAGGAAAAAAAACTCCCGAGATAAAAAAATTTAGCATCTCCAGCGCGTATTGATTTCACATAAACAAGAGAAGTGCGACGATCTTTCAGCCACGAGAGGCGGAGCTCAAACTTCAATAGCAGGATTAGCAGTAATAAAACTTTTCATTTCACTACATTTTCGGAGCGCCATTCCGTAAAAGGGAAAAGGTTCTGGGTCCTTCCTTCCCATCCTTTATCTTCCTCACGCCTCTTTCACCCCTTTTCTCACTTCAACATACCTCCTCAATCCGAGGGGCTTCTCAATTAAATTCGAGCACAGAAGACTCCAGGAGATCAGAGATTATTATCAACGACAGAAGTTCAGTCTCATATTCTTAATCTCTTAATGGTTTCTTAAAATTCAATTAATGAAGAGATTGATTAATCTTGACGAGGAATGACATTGCAGATGCAGACTTTCAACTGTTTCGCACTTGCTAAGAGGATTAGGACCAGAAAGAGAATCAAAGGAAGCGCGGGAAAAAAATGAAATACGAACAGGGAACAGACTGCGCCTCTGGAGGCGCAAAGGGGAACCTCACAGACACTACTAATGTTTTGCGACGGCTGATAAATGACTGTTCTTGATTAATTTTGAAAGTATTCTAAGCGGTAGTGCTTTAACAAGGAACCTGGAGGATTTTCGGAAATAAAGCTGAGAGGGAGAAGGAAGTTACATTTTTCATGGAGAGCTGCAAATCTGGTTGATGTTGTTTCACGTTGCGTAAGAGACGGACTGAGGTAGAAAGATGATGTTTGGAGAATAAAACAAGTAAACGCAAATGATTTAAAGTTTTTTGTTGAAGTGTGTGGGTTATAAGAAAGGAGGGAAGCACTACTTTGTTTAACTCTATTACTCCCTTTAATTATTAATGATGTACTTACATATCTACTCCTTGCAAATATAGAAAAGAATAATTTTCAAAAAGGAAAATTAATTATAACAGTCGTATTTCTTAAAATATTTTGGATGTTTCTGAAGAAGTGAAAAAGTTAATAATATTCTGAATAATAATAATCCAGTATTATTACTTATATTTTTTAATATTGCATGTAGTTCAACAACAACATTGTACACCGAAGAAAATAATTTTTATGTAATGTTTTTCGTCTTATAAGGATGTTATTGCCATCAATATTTGAGATAAAAGTATTAGAAAGAAATGAAACCTAACTGAAAATATATTGTCCACTGAAATTAGCAATTAAGTCTACCCGTGCTTAATGAATAAAAGTATTTTTGCAAGTATTGTTGTTAAGCACTACAAACCGGCAGTAGTAAAATTGATATAACAACATGTTGATACATAGATTTTTCGAGGTCCTAATATACCAAAAGTATCATTTCTTTATTAAAACAATGACGAAATTGTGATTTTGAAAACTACCCCCCGATTGAAGAGCTTATAACTCGCGAACCATTGGACTTAACTCAACAATGGTTATTACCTGTTTTGTAGGAAATTCAGTGAGGAACAATTTGTTATATCGATAATATTTTCCAAACCTGACCGGTTTGCGTCAAAACGGTAAAAACAGCGAACGTGCACATAAGGGGTGACTTTTAGGGGTGCGTGGATCCGAAAAATTTGGGGGAGAGTTAATAGTCGTGAACAATACTACATTCTTCACCTCATTGCCAAGTTTCAAAACTTTAGGAATTATTTCCCCTAAGGGCTGTTTTTCGTCTACTAATATATTTTATTTTTATAAATTGAATACGAAAACAATTGTTAAATACTTTAATTTTTTAAGTACTGTTAATGGATTTGATTCTCACAAAATGTAAAAGAAAAGTGGCAATCACACGTCGCAGATATCAACGAAGATTTTCATTTGTTTACCGAAACATCTCATTAGAAAACTGACGTAACAAAACTAACTTGATTTATTCAAAATATTTGTGAAAAATATAACTTCGTTAAAAAAATGTTTACTCATAATCGCCAATTTTTTAGTGTGCTCATACGGATATCGCATAAAAAGAAAGTTACTTCAAGGTTTTTTCTCTCATTCTTGTATAGTCTTTCTTTCGTGTTACAGCAACAATGTAATGAAATCATCCGAAACGCATTTCAAAATACAAGTTCCCCTCGTTCTCCGTCCTTAAGATAAATCACTCCTCGTATTATTAATGCCACAGTCAACAGTACAATCGCTGCCTCGCGAAACTCCGTGTTCAAACTTGCGTGAAAAACGGGCACGCACCGAAAGAGCAGGGCTGAACGCAAGGGGCCGCGTCTGCGAACAAATTTCAGGGATTAATTTAAAGAACTACCTCTGCAGACGAGAGCTTGGGGAAGCACCTCCAGGTTTACCAACCTCCAAGGAAGGGCGGTAGAAAGATGGAAGGATTTTCCGGGTTGGTGAGTTTTTGGTGCATAGGGAGAAAGTAAGTTCACGGTGCATTAGTTGGGTTCTTGTATTAAATGTAACTTTAAGAAAAAAAGTAGAGTAGCATACGTTTGTCTCTAGAAATCAAAAGCATCATACCTCAAGGAATTCCTATCGAATTGTTAACGAGAAGATACATTGTAGTTCTTCGGATTATTTATTCTTTTGAGAACACTATCTTCTTAGATAGTCTGACAGTTTCTTACATTTAACCTGTTACCAAATTGTTGTTATAACCTTTGAAATCCGTACAATTATTAAATAACAACTCCAATTTTACGTTTTATAAAAAATTATTACACTGATCGTGTCTGATTTGGTGTCATATTGTACTAATCTTGCTTTTAATCAGGACGTTATTTTTGTAAGAGTTTTTTCCCGTCTTATATTCTTATACGTTGAGTAATTGTTAAAAAATAAACTGCTGATCTTCACGTGTTTTAAAATAATCGTAAAAAATGTTCTGTCATTCTGTTGCCATTCTTAACCTCCAAGGACCTACCTTCTCACTTTACCCAAGACTGACCATATTTCAGCAAAAAGTATTAAATAAATAACCCGTAGGTAAAGAATGTTCAAACCCTGATATAAGTCAACATCTTTCAGTAGGACCATCATTAGGTGTGACAGCAGAATGTCTAAGATTCATTTGTGGAGATGCATTGGGGAATATCATATCTGAACCCTCGATTGACTTACTCCCCCGAATACACGACGTGCTTGTGAATGAGTAATTGTTTTCTTTTTGGGGTGAAAGGGGTGCGAGATACACGCCACATTATCTGCTCATATCCACGTCTTAAAATTAACTCTATTATCTGAACACCCCATAACCACGATAGGTATGAGAATCCAGCAACTTTTTTCGCAGTTACGTAAATATCAATTGAGAAGGTTAATTGTTGATATTTCATATTTATCCAAAATTTAACGAAAAAAAATCGCTCTTAGTTATCAACGAATATTTTTCATAACCTCATTTAAATTACTACACCATCACGAATTTGTTATATTCTACTCACTATTCATCACTTAGAGCTAATCGTGTATATCCTATCTTAATTATACAGCATTCCTAATATATCGCCGTGAACTTTGTATTTAATATATATCATATTCACGTCCTGACATCTACTTGTTCGTAACGTTCATTTTTTCGTATTTTGAGTTTCTGATCTGGACTTCTCAAACATTCATTTCACATGAATTCGAGTTAAAAGTTTCGTCCATTATTTATTGTAACGTATAAGACTTAAATATAATATTTTTGGAAGTTTGCTTGCAAAATTAATAAAATACATTATGTTTTAAAAGATGCTACAGAGATTTTGATTAATGCTTATAGAATAGAATGCATGCCTTATATTTCGAAACTAAAACACAAGTCAAAATATTCATAATAAAATAGTTAATAGCTTTTTTAAAAAATGAGGTGAAACAATATACTGGAAAATAATTTCAAGTATTTTTTTTCTTCATGTCAATTTTTTTATTACATTAAAGTTTATGTAAATGCATTTTCTGAAACATAAAAAGTCTATATCTTTACATATTGTTTTAATTTTTGCTTCAAATTAGATAGAGTAATGAAGGAAAATTGTTTTTGATAATCTATTTTATGATAATGAAAATTCCATATATTTATAACTATTGCAAGATGATTCAATTTTGTGTATAGAAAATTACCCTTCTTACAACAAAAAATATTTGTGATTCATTCTAAGGGGAAGAACTAGTATTTTTGTTTGAAAATCTCATCAACATCAAGTAGTAAATATATTAAAAAGTTTGCCCCTTTCTTGGCTCAACGTGTCCTATTCGGGAGAAAGTATGCTTGCAAAGATTTATGGTCAAACAAGCACCTTAAAAAAAATTATAAACCATATTGAGTTCAATATGAAAATTCTTCGGATGTCTCATTGGAAATTTTCTCCTTTTGACGCAATTAAACTTCATTATNTGAAAAGTTTGCCCCTTTCTTGGCTCAATGTGTCCTATTCGGGAAGAAGTATGCTTGCAAAGATTTATGGTGAAACAAGCATCTTTAAAAAAAATTATAAACCTTATTGAGTTCAATATGAAAATTCTTCGGATGTCTCATTGGAAATTTTCTCCTTTTGAGGAGAATTAAACTTCATTACTTCGCAGTCTGATTAATATTATATCGTGATTTGCGATCCATTAATTGTAGAATCCAGTATTGACGTTCAATGTAAAATGATTTGATGGAAAATTGATTTGTAACGGAATTGTAATAACTTGTTTTAAGAATTCGAGAGAATAATATAAAACTGGTCAATGGAAGCAAGATATATTTTATGAGCAAACAAACCAATTCTGTAAACAATTCATTGTTTTTCACGGTTCTTTGTTTATGTATATGTTTTATTGTAGCATTTTAATACAAATATTTATACTACTAATAACATCCATTATATAATTTAAATAAATAAATAATATGACACTAACGATCTTATCATGGGTGAATAATATTTAGAATCCCAAACATTTTTTAAAATGAAACATGTTCACTTATTATTTCATCCCCAACCCCTCTCATCTACTTTTGACCTACTCCACGTGTCTGCGGTTGCCCAGCGTACTTTCCCTGTCAGCCGAGCCTCGCGCCAGTGCACTGCCACCTCGCGGGCACACCGCGGCGGCGCTAGTGTCGCAGCGCTAATTACAGCGCGGGAACAAATGATGCGCGCCAGGCGTCCTGAATGTCGCCGATAAATCGTCCGCCACACCGCCACTGCTTCCACCACCACCACCGCCGCCGTGCCAGCTGCGCCACCACTCCGGCGCGGATACCGCCCCCTGTGGTACTCCTGAAACAGACGGATGTTGGTTACCGCGATGGAAAAGATGGGTGGTGGGGTTTTGCGGAATGAGCTACTCAGGGGAATAGTGGTTAAAGTAATGAGCGTACGAGACACGGTGTTAATAGAAACTAACGCGCAAACCAATTGATGGTCTTAGAAAGGAATATAATGTATTTTAGAAGTCCATAAAGGAGATTGCATCTAATCGGTGGATCTGTGACGTTTTTAAAGTGTGTTGATGAAGTTGATTACGATCTATAATTTAATACAGAAATGAATTAAATTCTGATTTTAGAGGAATTAGATCTATGATATCCTAATAAAGGGTTTTACTGTATTGACACATGTTGTTCATGAGGTACACATTTTTCAATTACACAAATAATATTTTATCTGAAACTGAGTATGGAACCTTTGTGTCTTCAAGTAATGACATAATATGAATATACTCGTTGATACTCGTTGTTTCTTTTCGTGCGAGCGGAAATGGAACAAAACATGTTTTGAATGAATTATGCAAATTCTTTCTACTCCGTAAAAATGTTCAGAATGCTCCACTCCGTAGGTGCTGATGTATCCTACACTCAAATCTGCCAACAAGAGGACTCAAAAACTTCACGGATATTCCGCTGTTACGTGCCCCCTCCCCTTAATTAGAGCTGAATGTTTTAAATAGTATTGAATACATAAATTTCATCACTCAATCATGTGATGGATTTAATAAATGTTCTGTTCAATAGGCTACTCCTTGGAAATTTATGCGTAACTCATCAATGATTATGTGAGATGGACCAGAATCGACCGGACAAATCTAATTTTGAATCATTGTCCTACTTGGTAGAGGCATCAAGACTGAATCAGAAAGTTAACAAAGTAAATGTGATTCAATGGAATATGAATGTAGTTGAAAGTTCAATGAATACGATTAGTATTTACTACACTTGAAGAGTGTACTTATACAGAATACATAAAATGAAATGAATTCCATGTGCAAGTCGTACGGGGTGGACGTGTTAATTGTCAGTCGAAGACACGTCCATCCCGGAGAGCAGTTAAACTTACTCTCCTTGCCCTTTGCTTCGCTTGCGTTGCTTGACTGTGATATCTCTGACGTTCAAGATGGCGTCTAGGCAGTTATGATCCAATCCAGATACTTTATTACGGGAATGAACAGTTGTTCGAATCCCATTGGTGGTTTCAAATCAATGGGAACTTGCTGGCTCATATCCTCTCGAGCACGCCCTTTGCGTGTGGCTGACTCATGGTTTTCCGGCTGATTAGCTCTATGTTTAATAGAGTTATTTGTGGCATTGAGACATCCCAATTTACCATTATTTGTTACGTCCCAGTTACTCACAATCGCGGCGGAGATGATAATTAAACTTTATCACACACTTTAATAATTGGGATCGTAACACCACGAGTTTTACACTAAACTACTTTCATTAACATAAGCTCACATAGCTAGAATGAGGTCAAGTATACCTCGTCTAAACTCTTCTCGTAAGATTAAATTATCTCCAGAATATCATATTGAAAGAAACAAGACTCATAGTTTGTCTTAGGTGAAAACCTCTTTTTCCTTCACTTTAATTTGTTTCAGAGTTAATATTGTCCATTTTTTATTAAATTACAAATATTTTGGTATTATTTTTATTGTGTATTTGTTTAAAGGTGTTCCTTATTTGAGGAGAAAATTTAAAAAAAAATGATATCCCAGAAATCCTTAGCCGAGAAGGGATCAGTTGAATTTTATCTATTGCACAACTTAGCATTTCATTCATAATTAAACACGTCTTAGTTTGCAATTTTATAATTTAAATATGACATTACTTTAAAACATACATAAAACGTACACAAGATATAAAAACAAAAAAATATTTTAACTAATATTGTGCAAAACAAATTGTTTTCCATGTGTATTTTTTACTGATTGTACGTCACCGTTATTGCATTAAAAGCTAACAGAGATTCCAATAGCACGATAAATAAAATTACACAAATCAGCACGATTCAATGTAAATCTAAATGCTAGATTGTAAATAATGTTTTATTTACAATGATATCAATTGGAGGTTCATAAACCATTGGCTTTGTTATTCATTCATGAAATTATAAAATATTCCCTCTAAATCAGATTTTCAGAAATAATTTTTAAAATCAACTCTTATCAGGGAAAAAACGAGCACGCAATTCTCAATTAGTTTAGTTCCTCCACAAATGTGTATGTGTACGTAATTTTATCTGCTTGGGTGTCGTAAATAAATATTGTCATCGAAGAACTGAATATTTGAACACAATCAGTGTATTGAAATATTGTTACCCTACTACTGGGAATGCAACAGAAATGTAAAGTTTTTCACGTCTATGTAGGTATGTCACCAATATTTATCTTATATGCTGCCTCAACGAATTATTGAGATAATATTGTAAACGATATTATTAGTAGACTAATTTCTCATTTCCACTAAATCGTTTTAACTACGATATCTGAGATGACTGATGGGATATTCAAATGAAACCTGTAAAAGACATCGCGTTAATGACATAATTACATATTCAAAATGTTTATCAGAGTTACTTAGACATAATATAAGATAAAATATTATTAAATACTACAGGACCCTTACAAGCTCTTTATAGTCCATCAAATAAGGAAAAAGGGTTGTGTTCTTTAGTAAAAGTTAGTTGTTTATTGTTGGCAAATATTGGTATATTGTCTTTTTGCAAATGACAGATCGCATTATTTTAAAAAAATCATAGATATTTTACCAATTTTCGTATCATAGATGACAATTACTCATACACGAGGATATAGCGTCTTTTAGAAGCAGACTCCAACCCTGTAAGTGCACGAATTGAAACCGGCATGGGCATCCAAGTAGCCATATAAATTTTACAGAACTCTTGAAAATAATGCTCCACTACTTTCTGGTGATTAACAGATAATAAAAAATAGAGAAAGAAACATATTAAAGACACTCGCATATTAGACGAAACAGTTTCGGTTTCCGCCTTCCTCCGTCACGAAGAAAATATACAGCATCTAATAAATCAGACAACGACCTGCATATATTTCTTCCGTGTATGCTACACGTGGAGATGATATGTGATAACATTCGGACGGTGAAAATGACGACCCGGGAAATGTATGGGAATGTACCTCAGGTCTTCCGGGGTTTAGGTCAGGGTGGAAATGGTGTACAGTTGTGAAAGACGAACGGGTGGTGTAGTGGTTAGCACCCCTGCGATCAATGCGGGAGTCCCGGATTCGATTCCTGGCTAGTCGCCATTTTCACCCGGCCGAAATGTATCAGACAGCGACCTGTTTGAACTCGATCCCAAACAGAGGCCTTACGGCATAGATACCTCAAGAAATATGTGGTACAAACTATACCATCATCGAACGGGACATGGAACGGTATCTTCAGAAATAGCAATGGGGATGATTCGAATGTTCTCCCTACTTTTGTGGATACCCAGATCAAACCATACACCATATCTCAACGCATTGCCCTGTATCAGTATAAGGCGGCCCACTGTCAGATTTTAACAAAATGAACGCATACGTTCTTCATTATCTAGAAGAGTTAAATGTTCTATAATAAAATTAACCGTGTTATTTACTCATTTAATTATCGTTATAATCTTATGAGTTATACGTAATGTTCACATTATTATTTGCTAAATTGTGCACACTTCAAAAGCGATACATAATGAGATCGAGTACTCCTTTCTCGCTTAATTTTGCATTACGCGCCATAGTATCCAATAATGTCATTACTTGGTGCTTAATGTAAGTACAAGAAGAAATTCCCCGCTTTGCCCGGAATTTGATAAAAAACTTAAATCAATGATAACTATACATTCAAAATTTTAAAACAATGCACAAATAAAGTATACAAATTAAAAAATATCATTTTTTGTTTGCATTGTTGTAGTAACATACAAAAAATTGCACCCGCATTCAAAGAAAAATTGGTACTGTGAATTGGTATATTTTCCTCCACAAAGGGTACTTAAACACCTGTCAACAATTGTGTTTTTTTTTCGGTGTTACCCGGGGTTCTCACATAATATTCTAAGTTCGTGTGTTAATTTTTCTCTACTCTTATAATATTAAATTTTCACTTTCGTTAAATTTACAAATGAAATACCACGAAGAAAACCAACAAAAAAATACACCCAATTGTCAGTATTTTATGCTAATATGAACGTATTTAAGAATTATTTCAAAACTCAGCCAGCAGGAACATACTTTTTACACATAAATAAATAAAGGTCATAGTTAAGTCCTCTGAATTCTTTGATTTTCTTTTCACTTATAGGTTATGTTCTTGAAACCAATGTTGTTAGCAACCTTTATATAATTTTGCTTTCGGTCACCTAGAGTTCAGTGGATTGTCTGCTTCACTGAAGGTAGACACATTACAAGTTTCATGGTCAACAGTTATGCAAGTGAAGATACATTTCTACTGATTATCGATTATTTTTAATTGTTTTTCTGGTCTCGTAATTCATCAATATTTACTTGAAATTGCAAATAATTTCATAGACCTGTGATACCCATCCAACAGACGTTTCATATAATTCACGTTTATTAGTAGAAATATATTTTTCCATGTATAAACTGTGAAATAATCGTTATCACATCATCTACTATCAGCAAAGATCTTTTTAACGCTGCGGTTTCAGACCCGTCATTATGAAATATTTTGTAAATGTCATTTGCAATCACATTTGTCTTGTTGCATAGTCCTGCATCCTTGTTCCCAAATTTCTCATTCAAAGGTCGTGCTCTCTTTGAACCATACTTTTCGCAATCTCATATTTAATGACCCGGCGTTTCGATTCTTCTACTACATATGCATGTATCTTTCACTGTTTTTCTTAACCTCTTCAAGAACTGTTTGAAAACACCATGTTCTGTTATGTTTCTAAGTAACTTTGGGTTCTAGTTTAATAAATAAATAAATTTATTGTCAAAAAATAGTACAAACTGCGTATGACCATGAATAGGATTATAAACTCCACGTTTTATATGAATATGCAAAATAATTTAATTGCTATTATATAAATAAAATAAATGTACATTTACATTTTAAGTGCCGTTCACTCAAGGTGACCGGACTCAAATTAGTAGGCAAGCGACTCGTCGCTCGTTTCAGTTTAACATGGTATTAAGTGGAGTCTCCCTGAATGCTTTCACACACAAGGACTCGAGTCCGCTCTCTGCGCGACTGGTTTCTCGAGTCGCCCGCTAGAGTGCCGTATCGCCAGAAGAAAATGAAACAGGAATAATTAGATCAGCGAAGTATGCGATATCGAGTCATGTTATCCCTGGATTGAAGTATTACCACAAGTCGGGTGTTGTGATACGTACCCTATTCCCAGGGCATGCCGATGTGCCAATTCAAATTCCCTGTGCAATGCAATGTCATCGAAATAATCACTAAATGGATCTAGACTGTAATCAAAGGGTCAGGGGTTAAATTTTATA
>NNCF01126712.1:22531-43723 GCA_002313205.1 Laupala kohalensis | reverse complement strand
TTTTGTGTACTATTAGAGTACGTTTCTTGACACATTAGAAAGATTAAACTGAAAAATACAGAGAGCCCATTCACAAACGCAGCTAACTCCAGGAGCAGGCTAGCCAAGAAAAAAATATATTTGGTCCGTTGTGTTTGAAATCCTTAGGAAATGTTTTTAGTGTTTTTTCAATTATCACTCACACAGAACATAGAATTTTACACTATAATGAAAGTTAGAATAATACACTACTGAATCATAAAAAACTCGAAAAAAAAAATTAGAAAGATTAAACTGGAAAATTGAGAGAGCTCATTCACAACCGCAGCTAACGCCAGGAGCAGGCTAGCCAATCCTTCATTTATTAGTTCATTTATAATAGTAATTTAATTTTGTTCCTAAATTAATTTTAAACTTAAACTTTTCTGAATTCATTTTTCAGTTATACATCTTAAACTTACAATATTTATTATAAATCTCGAAGTATTACTGGTCCCTTTTTGGAAATTTAATTTTTTATTATTATCAGGTACGTGAGATGATTTTTGTCTTATAAAATTGTTTTCAGAAAAATTATTTCCTGTCTTTTAAATAAAATGTTATTTTAAAAAAATCAGCCAAAGTAAATAAATTAATCAAAATAGAAATATCTAAAATAAATGTAATATCTTTCATTCAATTTCCTTAGTTATCAAAAAAATTGAAATAAATTGTACTTAAGACAATGATAGTCGCACACTTTTCTAGGTATTGACCTCATTAAACATGTTATTATCTATTGGTGGATATTTTAGTATCCATGTGTGCTTCGAGTAAGATACTTAATCGAGTAGTGTTGTAAAATAATTTTTAGGATACCATACAGCACATGACCGAATAGTATTTTCTTACGGTAATTCTGCCAAGAGTAAATTTATTCTTGTGAACTTCTATTTGTAATGCATGCTCAAATAGATTTTACCTTTTAAATATCATTTTACCGTCCATTTAAACCATAAATAAACGAATTTATAAATACGTCATATTTGGTTGAAATGCATAGTAAACGTGTAATAGTACTTTGACAAGACACCATTTAAAAATTTTACTTTAAGAAAAAGTTTGCTCAATTTATCATCACGATACCTTCTTTTTTGGACGAAATATCAAAAACGTTAAGAAATGTTTTAAAATCAAATTGAAAATTACCCCACTTTTACCTTACTAATTATATTAATATTTACTAAAACGTTTATTATTAAGAAACAAATTATCTTTAAACGCCATTAGAAGAAAAATTAATGCTACAGCACTATCAAATATAGGATGGCGACATACGCTATGCAACATGGCACGGTTTTTGCCATTACTGTAGATTGATTACACAATTTATAAGCGATTATCGACATACTTCCTCCATTAAAAACAGGTGTTACGTGTCAAAGTTATTAATTCGAAAGACAAAATAGTATGTTTTAAAGCATATGCACATCAAACTACCAATAATACTTATAAATATTTCACCAGAAACAGACGAAAATCTATACCTTTCCTTGACAAATAATAAACAACACGGTTGACAATTTCAGCAAAAATTTCATGATTTCGTTTTCAGAAAAATGTTACAAGCATGTAAATTTCCATAGAAATTCTACAATTTGGCAAAGCTTCAAGGAATATGTACTGAAGAGCTAATGGTTCTGGTCGCCCTGCGACCACATCCAACGACATTTGAAATTTCCGAGGACTGCTACTAATTGACTTGCTTCTGAAAATATATTAAGAGTTTTAAAAATATATTTGTTGGGTCATAATTTTTAAATGAATAAAGGTTTTTGCTTAAGAAATATGTTTTAGATATTTTGTATAATATGGAAAAAATACAAATATCGTACTTTTATTATGCGAACAATAAATGTAATATTAAGTCTGTTATCTCGTAAATTTATGGTGGGTTTTTCCGTGACTTAATTTTTAGGGGTTTTTAATATCAGGAATCGAATGGCATGAGTGTCAATCTTGTGAAATTTAGTTTTAAACAAATTTTATACGAACAATGAATGTGTTTAAATCGGTTTTCGCCTGTTAATGTAACACACTTCCTTTCATTCTGAGATATATCCGATGGGATACACCTACGGGTCATCTCATTTAAGTTTTTCCGTACACTTCTCTACACTGAAGTACTTGAAGTCACTGAAGCACAGCACCCACTACCTGTGACTAAAACGTTAAATAACATATTTCCCATCAGCGCGGGCGCTATTTCGTGATACCTGGAGAGTTTTAAAAAAAATAACAAATAATGGGTAAGATACAAATCCTTTTATTAAAAATTTACTCGAAAATATTCTGCTAGTTAAATCATAGTTCCACTACTCGTGATTGAACACGCTATTTAGATTCTTTCACAGACATTGTTTGTTCTTTAACAATGACATGAAAAAGTAAATTACGTAATAAGAATTCTGTAGTAATTCGGATTCCGCAATACAAAATTATACAACGTATGTTTTTCAAGAAACAAGGACTATGATTTTTGCATCTTAAAATCTTTTGATTTAAGTTAATTTTTTAATGTCTTCAACGATGCTGATCGTACGACAGAATGAGAAATATTGTTGTGGGTCTCTTGTGCGTCCTCGTGAACTGTTCTAAATTTTAGACTTCTTGCATCTCTTTTAATCTCTTTTGTAATACGTGTCATCGTTTTTTAATTCTTATGCGGTTGGAGCTATCGCACTTTAGAGTTCAGTACAGCCAACATAACTATATAATATAACAGTTCAGTGATAAAAACCGAGTCAGTGATGAGGGGGTGATATTTTCCTCAATATTTATTAGCAATAGGGTAACAATATTTTCGATTGTTTTACAATATTGTATAAATTTTAAAGACTTAGATAGATCTGTTTTAAATCTGTGTTGCAGAAGAGGTGGTGGGTGACATTTTCGTTATTGTTTGTTAGTAACTATAGTTTAACAACATTTGTAATTGTACAAAATGTAAATAATATGATAGTAATGTTTCGACCAAGACACACGATTGAAACGATCAAGCACTGTTCAAATGGTAAATTCAATTTGGGGTGGAGTCTGGAGACATTTTCGTCATTATATGTTATAGAGAATAGTTAATAAATTTTTCAATTTGTGTACAAAATATGCAAAATATAAAGAAAACGATAGAAGTGTTGAATTTTTGGAATAATTGTTGGGGGCCGGCGAAACATTTCGGTTGTTATTTACTAATGGCCGCGAATTGTACAAAATNATATTTTACTAAACCTGTACAAAATTCCTGTATAATTCTGTTTTGATTTCGCGTTAGGTGAGGTGGGCTGGGGACATGGTCAATACTTGGCCGCCATGTTTGTAAATTCTCTTATGGATTTCTAACAAGTCAAGTGAGTTTCAGAATATTATGTGAACTTTATCATAACTGAGAGTCACAAATTAAATCATGTTTATTCTTCATTATTATTAATATTGTTGTGTTTTAATGTAAATATGAATTTCTTTCTTCATATATCGTCTCTCTTTTACTCAAAGAATTAACTTCGTTAACTGTTCGTTTGTTGAAAGTTTACGGGTCTTTACACTTAAACGTAAAATATAATTGAACTTTTTAAACATAACACGGGGCAAACAGTCAAGGATTCTTTAGAAAGTGAAACGTGCAATAGTTAATTGTAACATAGATAAGGTACAAAATATGAATAGTAGGATAGAGAAAGAAAGAACACAAAATATATCTAAAAACTTTTTATTGTTTATTGATTTTGTAGAAGCGAGAAAATATTTTCCTGGTGCAAGACCATCTTGCAAACGTCTCCAACTTTCCATTACGAACAAGAACAAATCTTTATCAATACATTTGTATCAATATATATTTATCTAAATATACACCTCGCAAAAAATATTTTCCTGTGGAATGCGTAAAATTATTCTTCTATGTTTCTTAGTGTTATATTTAGTTTAGTTACATTGTAAAAGCTAAAACCAATAAATGCAAATAACAATAGCATCGTCCACTAAAGAATCGATTCTATTGTATCCGGATTCGTTCACTCTAGAAACTTTGAATTCAAGGATACTCCACAACCCAGAGTGTGGTAACCGAAGCAGGAACAGGAAAATAGTCACAAAATTAATTAATTTTCTTAATTTATTTATCGCATACCCGAAGTGGAATATCTAAATCCTTGTGTGAAGCATGGCTATGGAACGTGTCGCCTTAATGGAATTTTCCTTGTTTTTCGACGTTCCCTTATGCGCTTTATAGATCTTTTATGTGCAACTTTTCGTTTATTGTAGTTTTTGTAAATGGGAAATAAAGCGTGCTATTGAAGTTTATCTACATGGAGCGATAAGAGGTAGGAGGTGGGTGGTAGGCTTTTGTTAGTAGATGGGCCGGTTAGTTATGTTTACCAACAACTTGGCCCAGGTGGAGAGGTACTAGAAAGGGTGTGTAATAGTTACAATAATTGGTACCAAGAGGAGCTGGATACAGGAAGGCAGTTCATATACGAACTAGGACATTCATGCGAAAAGCTACAATAACCAGACACCCTACACTGCTACACCCACAGTAGAATCAGGGATAAATAATAATAATTAAAACAACGGATTTAAATAAACACAAGAAACATTAGTCTGTTACTAATAAATCGGAACACGGTTTTAGAAATTTACTTAATACTTTAAAACGGAAACATAATGTGAAATTAATTTACGTTAACGAATGAAGGTTTCTAAACAGTTATGTGCTTCTCAAAAAAGACACTTCAAAGCTTAACCTACATGTATAAATTATGATAAAGTTCCTTCTCCTTACGGGCTACTGGAATGTACTTCTACATTACAGACGTACCAATGTTATTGTGATAAATATACATCTTTCTAATCTTTACAAACACTGTTGTGTTATTTCAGTGGTAGTTTTATTAGAAAATTTTTGATGCTTTAAAAAGACATTCCAAATTTTGACCAAGTTTTTCTATGAAGAAACCTTCATACGAAAAAATCTCCTTGAAAGGATCTGTCTCATGGACGACCATGTTGACTCCGTAAACTTATGTAAAGTAAACTTTACATAAGTGTAGACGCTATGGAAAAAATGCAATAGAAGATTACCATTATGTCTCAAATGTTCGGAAAGAAAAACTAAAACGGAAAAAGTAAGTAGTAAAATCCAAAAATAAAAAGTGTAATAGAGATCACTCATTAATAAAGATCTTTTTATAGAACCAGTTTCGCCTTCAGAATGCTGAAATGTGCCACCATTCTTAATTACAAAATTATCTTTGCTATCTTTAGAAAGTTTTTGCCAAAGTCCTGACTGAATTATTTCTAGAATAATTTTTTTCATCCTAAAAGAATATGGGATGTCTTTACTCAAGACAAAAGCCGTGTAAGCTGGTTGAAGAAGACATTGTGGAATTTTTCGAATTGCCTTTCTGCTATTAATACGAAATTTTGGTAATCTGATATACATATCTGAGAAAGAACTCAAGGTTAGCAATCCCATCTTTTCTCCACGAACAATTTTCTCACGCGTCTCAACAAAATCTTTATCACGAAAGAGGGGTTCACATTTACTGTGCAGTTCTTTTCCGATATCGGGGTACGTTTTGCTGCAAAACATTTTTACATAAGGTAAGTAAATACCAATTTTATCTGCAACTCCCATCAATTCTTTCAACGTTTGAACCTCTCTGTGATATTCCACGATGGATAATCGACTGGTCATATTACCTAAGAATACATTTACAATTATAGTACAACAAAATGATAACGTTACCCACAAGTAGTTAAATGGTGGACGCTGGACAGGAAAGTTACCCGTCAACAAACAGTGAACTACTTTTATAAATATAAATACAAACGATATAAATGAATGATGGTGATCAATAGTGCCGAAGTAAATCACAAAACAAAAGATTATAATAGTGATGGTTAAAAAAATGTATATTTCAGTGGATAATATATTGATTACTAGTTCTACAAAAGACAGCGGCAGAGATCTGGGAAACTCTATGCAAAGGTTATCATTATTATAAGGATACGTGAATTCTACTATCGATTTCCAAGAAGGTTCAAAATAAAAACCAAAACCAATAAAAGCAGTCAAACCGTCAGCGATATCAGCGAGATGTCCTGTAAAGGAACCGTTTAAGAGAAGAGTTCCTAAACCCTTTGGTTCCAGGTCCACACATTTCAGGTCACGCATTTCAGTAATGCGTTGGACAATTAGTTTGGCCATTGGAGTATTTCCTTGATCACTGAGTGCCTTAATATTTCGACCCATAGAATTCTCAGGACACATTTTTGTCACGTATTGTAGTGTCTTCGGTACAGATTGGTAATTTAAAGAGACACGCACAAATTTAATTTTATTCCATTTCCAAACAATTGAANATATTTCGACCCATAGAATTCTCAGGACACATTTTTGTCACGTATTGTAGTGTCTTCGGTACAGATTGGTAATTTAAAGAGACACGCTTAAATTTAATCTTATTCCATTTCCAAACAATTGAAGATGTATGAATGGGTGCTAGTGAGGATATGAGCTCATCAGTGTTTTCGGTTAAGTTATATCCTACCACAAAGAGCCGAGTGTACGCTGACCATAGAGAAGAAGTTCTAAGCTCGTCCACCAATCGGACAATTCCTCTTTCGTGATTTACTCGCTGATCTTCGTCACTCAATAGGAGCAACACAAGAGATGCAGCACCAGCACGTGGTCCATACGTCGGACCAGGAGTCAGTGCAGTACCGAGACGAAGAGGCTCCGTTCCCATATATGTTGGTGCAGTTGGTGCTGCCCTGAAGTGGTACAGAGAAATTGGTGATAGGCCCAATACAAGCAGAGGCGCAAGAAGGGGAACATCACCAGCATCAGAAGCTGAAGTCACCAACTGGATGAGATGACGTTGAATCTCTGATTCTGAACGCGGAGGAAGGAGATTCAATCGGTTTGAGGAGCAGATGTTTAAGATGCCACAAATAAAGACTGCAACTCTAATCATGTTGTCAAAGATATCTCTCGTGACCACAACCTAAAATCAGAGATTTGTAAAACAATATTTAATAAATATGTTCAAAGGAATAATGTTTAAATTTGAGAAGAATTGAATGGTTTGATCATAGTATAATGTTTAGGTTTATGATACATATCTGTTCTGAATTCTTAAGCTTTTCAATTAAATTACGTGTTCATTCTACTCAGTACGTGTATGAAGATGATATCATCACGTGTTGCAATGAAAGAGAATCAACTTTATTTCGAGCTTATAACAAACGACATTATTACATTCTTGTAAACACAAAGGAGTACAACTCGATAAATATTTTTAGAGCATGACAAAATGTATTGGTCTTGTAGACAAATTTGTAATATATTATTTTTTAAAATTCAAAATTATGTCCACCAACAGTGATACATGCGTGAAAGCATCAGTGAAAGGACAAGCGTTCACATTCAAAGGTGCCAGGTATTTCATGCATATGTGCTCCAGCTACGGATATTCGAGCAACAAGATCGTCAATCTGAGGCAAGTGGAGTCACATAATCAAAACTCCTCATATGTCTCCATAAAAAGTAAGGTTTGCGTCTCACCACGTCTTTCGCGCTCAAACAATATTGCACAATAAATGACTGTTCCAATATCCTCAACCAACACTTAAAAATTGTAACGTTAATTCGCAATCTTTTTGTGTACTAGAAAATTAAATGAGAATTGTTTTCCGAATTAAATTGACAATTAAATGAACTTTTATTTAATGTATTTTTGATTTGGAACACAAGAGGGAAACACTCATTTTTCCATTCAAAAATGAGAAGACAATAAAAAATAACGTACCTGTTAATAATTTTAAAATTTGTAGGATATTTACTGTATTTTTGTATAGCTCATATTTGTATATTAACTAATTTAAAGTTTTTATTGCCACAAGAATCTCGACGTCTGGATGAAACCTACAGAAATATATTAGGAAATGGAATCCAAAATTTGATAAACATTAGGAATACTTTGTCGAAACTGAACTAAATATAAGCAGTGCTAGAACTACATTAATATTACCCTCTTTGATAAGTAACATGCAATCACGTGGGATGTGAAAACAAACCAATTATTCTCCTGCTATTTTATACACGCTAAAGAAAATTACTCAGTTATTTATACTATCAAATTTTTAATCTTTTCATCAGTTTACGAAAACATTTGTATAAAATACAACATGGTACGTTGCCATGTACATACCTAGGGCCATGAAATTCGGGGTATTATATTAATGATTGATACAAGTATTGATTAGCATATTTGGCGAATTTGAATGTGGGTTTTAATTTTAAAACACCAATTAGTCTCGCCAAACAAATCAAAAATGGGGATATTGCCAAAGAAAACAGTAATGTCCAAAACCCGAAATATTAAAACCTACAATTGATTAATTAGTGTGATCGGTGCATTCAAAAGATAAAATATCGTGTATATTACGAAAAGATTTGATACGCATGATCTCACAAATTCAGCAATTTCTTGAATGGTCCAAAGTATGAATCCAAGGTACTGCATTGCAGGGATTATAATAGAATTGATTAAATCACTTCCCGCCGACGCTTACTCTTCTCCTGTGTCAAACGTTTATAGCGATGCTACTATAAATGATAAAGTGTAAGTATTTAACACTATTGTTACTAGTATATTCGATAAACATGCCTCTCAAAAGGCGCATCGAATAACTAATTTCGCCGCTCCACAGCTCGCAGATAATATCAAAACCATCATGAGAAACCGTGATGCGTATTTGCAGTGTGTTACGTCGGACGAAAGCAAATCAGAATATATGAAACTAAGAAACCTTATCTCTCGAAAGATCCGGAACGTCAAAATAAGTCTCTTCCAGGTATTGTTTCTAAGTGAGACTAATAAAAAAATGTCTCTGGAAAAATCTACAAACGATCAGAATCAATAAAGATAAAAGCTCTGAAAAGATAGAGATACCCTTGGATTCTCTAAATAAATATATAGTGAGCATGTCACCCAGCATAAATGACACACTAAAAATTGAGACACTAATTCAAAATTAACCGATAAAATCTCTTGAGAACGACTCTTTTTCAGAAGTGCTGAACATGATAAATCCTCCATAATAATTAAATCATTATTGTTAAAATACAATGGCTTACGTATGATAAATGTTAAACCTTTCAAACTTTTTTCGGAAATAGCTGTACTAATTATTAATTACTCATATTCTTAATGTTTCCCTTGTATTTTACTTCATGCAGGGGTCACGTCGTGCGTCACTGTGTCGTTGGTCGGGCCGACTCTCGTAACTCCGTTAAAGAAAAATATTTTCTAAATTTGACACGTTGAAATTCACAAGCAAGTATTGATCTATAAACAAAATCTCTTTTCGTCTAATTATCCATATACACTCATTTCGATTATTGTGATGGATTTTACAATGACGAAAACTGCAAACAAGCGGATCCACTTCTGTTACTGGAAAACACTTGTGTCCGGTATATTTATGATCTGAAATTTACATCACGTATCCATATATTACAATGATAATGATTTTTACGCCTCTAAAAATAGATACAAGAAACATCGCCTCAATCTATTGTTCAATACAATTCTTTTTCAGACACCACAAAACCGGGCGAATAAATATCATTTTCTTACAACATCCAGACTGAATGAAGCTCATCTATTACAGATACCACGATACAAAACAAATTATACTCATAACTCATTCAATTTGACTGTGATTAGGAAATGGAACAAACTTCCAGATGATATTAGGTGTTGCTCTTCTCTCAAAGAGTTTAAAGCGAAAATACTTAATCTTCCGATATGTTAGTGAGGGATTCTTACTATTCAGAACAACTGTGCTCTTCTTGTTTATAAAATGTAAAATCAGCATAGATTTCATAACCAATTTATATTATATGATGGAAATAATTTTTGCGTCATTGAGAATTATTGTAATTATAAAGAAATTGGTAGATTAACAGTATATTGAAGTATTTTATAATTTTAAGTTTTATTTTTTAAAACTTTGTATCCTTAAAGTCATGATTGATTGTTTTTATAACTTTGATTCCGGAATGTAATTTTGATTGTTATATAACTCTAAATATGATTAACATTCAATTTTTACAGTAAATGAACTATAAAGATGATTAGAATAACGACAGTAATTAAATTATTAAATCCATGAGAAGGTTTTACTATTTTCCTTATAAATATTTATCAAATATTATGTTATCAAATAGCTTTTGGGAATGACCTCCCCCCGTGAGGTCTTTCTCTTGAGCTGCCACTGTTTTGTTTTGGATAATATAGTGCAAACAGCCTTTAAGGATTCGAAATTAATTTGTGCTGAAATTTTCATTTGTCATTAAGAGACCTTTTATTTACGAAATGAGCGAAACGTGTTTGGCATTTGTGTTATTTTGTGTAATTATTTCTCGGACCAAGAGGAAGTTAATTACGAAGTATATTTATTATAGCGATGTTGAGAACTCTTGAATGGGATCATGGTAGCTTAAATAAGTAATAACATTTTTATATTGTTCCCCTAAAGAAAGAATCTTCTTCTACTACCATACACTAAATAATATTAATAAACCTTTCTAGGGTTCCACTTCGTTATTTATGACACGTAACAATGGGTACAATGATGGAATAAACAATACATTGACCTGTTGTAATAAATACAGAATTGAAATTCATGGTAAAAATTATTGATATTTCATTTTTATTGAAATAAAAATATTTTGATACGTGTATAAAGAGCGTGACATTGAATGGACAAGCATTGATCGGCATTCTGTTCGTGCTCAGCGTCTGGTGGATTTGTGGACACGTCACTGTCATATCAGAAGAAAGTGTCAATACCTTCAGGCACGCTATTGCATGACACGAAGAGAGTCACAGGTTCTCCTTCGACAGGTTCTTATGAGTTAATTCATTATTTCATTCGTGACAGGTGACACATTCTACTAAACTGTACTAACATTAACAATTTACATCTATATTTATAGACAAGCCCCTCTAATGGCTCAGGTGGTTGCGTTGATGCTCTTCACCCAATCATCCCGGGTTCAATTACTGTTGCGGTCTGAAAAATTTCTAGCTTTTCACATTAACGCTTCAGTTCATATAGCTGTGAGAATCCTCTTTCCTCTATCTACCTCCTGCTGGTATCAATATGTATGTTACTAACCACTTCTACTAACCCCTCCAAATGGCCCAAGTTGTTGGTAAACCCAGCTAACCGGTTCATCTACTAATAAATAACCTACTACACTTCTCCTACCTCCTATCGCTCCGTGTAGATAAACTTCCATAGCTAGGTACTTTTCCCATTTACAAATTCTACAATGGAAAATGGAAAATATTTATGGATAAATATAATTTAAAGGAATAAATCCAGGGGTGATAAGAGATAGCAGCAATAACTTTTTCAATTTTCTGCTGTAACTCTTCCAGTTGTGTGAGAACTATCTGAGTACACACGACCCTTCAATTTTCTCATTAGGTAGAGATCATGAAAATGTTCTTAACGTGGTGTGTTCTGTTGCTTGCGGTAGTTACATCGACGTTACCATTGGTCGTTCCCATTATTTTCTGTAAAGAACAATTTTCCTGTTCATTAACAAGGGTCAGATCCGTGCTAGATTTAAAATGCTTTACCGGACCAGTTTTATTTTGTCTAGACTCTACGAATTTATGGATTGAAATTTAATTTTTATGTTCACCTGTGAATGATAAATAGAGATCATCCCCCACAGGGTACTTACATCTAGTATGTACGTGTTTGGCAAAAACGAGGCCACGAACTGAGTCTGGCATTACTTCCACTTACTTGTGCAGGCTCCTTCCTTTCTGTTATCTGACCTTCATTGGATAGTGTAAATAACTGAGTATTTTTCTTTTGCGTGTATAAAATAGCAGGAGAATAATTGGCTTGTTTTTACATCCCACGTGATCGCATGTCACATATCAAACAAGGGTAATGTCGCGTTGGAACATTGCGTTATCGAGGAAAAGCGGCGCCTTCCAACATGTTGCGTTGGTCGTTGCTATGTATATATTTAGGTAAGGTTTAATAATTGAATTTGCACATAAGCTCGAAGAGAGCTTATAATTAAAAAGTTATATTGATGCTCACATAAGTAAGTGATTACATATATATGTTAAATGCCCTTATTGGAGCGAGAGATCAATATATTGCCTTAACATGTTCTAAAGACTCGTAAGGACGTCAGGGCCCATTTAGAATGTTCCATACGCTTCCAATTACCGTCAATACAGACCGTCATCAGAACTGTTATCGGCTGCGCTCCGTGAAGCCGCGCAGGACGCTTCTTGCGTCCCGTCGCCGACACACCCAGTCTCAAGCACGTCACTTCGTCTCCAGCGAGTTCCCTATAGAAGAGATGATTAAGAAGAAGGAGGCGAAGAGAGCCTTGGATAGGCGGTCATCAGCTTAAGTAAACGTGAGGGGTGTGCAGAAGGATTAGTATGTAACTTCCCGAAAGCGCAACGAAGGGTGGGGGATTCCATGTGGATATTTGAATGTACTAAGGAGCTCTTCATGGTAGGAGAAGACATTGGGAAGGGAATCGTTGCACACGGCTATACGATAATTTGTGGAGATGGTAAAGCGTTGTCTTATGCATTTAAATGTAATTAGGAAGAAAGGGAGTAACGTCACATGGAGGGGGGGGGACAGATTGCAATTGCGTGGCGAGTCATACGATCGTGTGTCATCTCGGGCTTCACCGCAGAGAAAAATAGGTTCTCTGGGAACCTCACCACAGAGACGGGACAAACGGGAAATAGTTCTTATCTCTCGCGACTGACGCCACGGTGTTCCGTCTGGCGAGTCACGATTAAAATCACATTAACTATATAAATTATCAAATTAAAGATCCGCCATGGAAATATATTATAAAACTCTTGCGTAATGTAAGCATTGCGTAATATTATAAACCCTTGCGTAATGTCAGCCCCGTGACAGTAATATAAATGCAGTTCTAGCACTGCTTATATTTAGTGCACATTAGATAAAGTACTCCCAGTGTTCATCAAATTTTGGATGGCATTTCCTAATATATTTCTGTAGGTTTCATCCAGATGTCCAAATTCTTGAACTCAAATGTCATTGATGCATTTTCAGCTTTTCAGCAAAAAAATCTTTAAAATTGTTAATATACAAGTATAAGCTATACAAAAATACAGTAAATGACATATAAATTTTAAAATTATTAACAGGTACGTTATTTTTTATTGTCTTCTAATTTTCGAATAGAAAAATGAGTGTTTCCATCTTGTGTTCCAAATCAAAAATACAATAACAAAAGTTCATATAATTTTCAATTTAATTCAAAAAAAATTCTCATTTAATTTTTTAGTACACAGAATGATAGCGAATTAACGACACAATCTTTAAGTGTTGGTTGAGGACATTTATTTAACAATCATTTATTGTGCAATATTGTTTAGGCGCAAAAGTCGTGAGGCGCAAACCTTACCTTTTATGGAGACATATGAAGAGTTTTGATTATGTGACTCCACTTGACTCAGATTGACGATCTTGTTGCTCGAATATCCAAAGCTGCAGCACATATGCATGAAATACATGGCATCTTTCAATGTGTACGTCTATCGTTCCACTGATGCTTTCACGCATGTATCACTATTGGTGGACGCAATTTTGAACCATTGTTTTTCTTTTAGCACAAACCGATTTTCATATAATATGCCAAATAATAAGGTAAAAAATTCCCCCTCTCCTTAACTTTCCTTTTTTTCTTTTCGTGTGAAACTGTCAATGTTAGTTCGTAAGTTTGGTCTTATAAAAGAATTTTTTAAATAATATATTACAAATTTGTCCACAACACCAATACATTTTGTCATGCTTTAAAAATATTAATCGAGTTGTACTCCTTTGTGTTTACAAGAATGTAATAATGTCGTTTGTTATGAGCTCGAAATGAAGTTGATTCTCTTTCATTGCAACACGTGATGATATCGTCTTCATATACATACTGAGTAGAATGAACACGTAATTAAAATTGACAAGCTTAAGAATTCAGAACAGATATGTATCATAAACCTAAACATTATACTATGATCAAACCATTCAATTCTTCTCAAATTTAAACATTATTCCTTTGAACATATTTATTAAAGATTGTTTTACAAAACTCTGAATTTAGGTTGTGGTCACGAGAGATATCTTTGACAACATGATTAGAGTTGCAGTCTTTATTTGTGGCGGCTTAAACATCTGCTCCTCACATAATTTTTAAATAAATAAAGGTTTTCGCTTCAGAAATATGTCTTAGATAGTTTGTGGACTTGCTCTCTACACTGAAGCAATGCACAGCACCCGCTACCTGCGACTAAAACGTTAAATAACACATTTCCTATTAGCGCGGGCGCTACTTCGTGATACCTGAAGAGTTTTATAAGAAATAACAAATAATGGGAAAGATACAAATCCTTTTATTAAAAATTTACTCGAAAATATTCTGCTATTTAAATCCTAGTTCCACGGTACTCGTGATTTAACACGCTATTTTGATTTTTTCACAGACTATGTTTATTCATTAACGACGACATGAAAAACTAAATTAAGTAATAAGAATTATGTAGTAATTCGGATTCCGCAATACATAATTATACAACATGTTTTTCAAGAAACAAGGACTTTGATTTTTGCATCTTGAAATCTTTGGATTTACGTTTATTATTCAGTGTCTTCAATGATATTTCCAAAACAGTGTCTATGTCATTTCACAATAGTAATACAAAATCTTTACACTAGGTTTCTCTTTCTTTAAACGGAACACAATTAAACACTTATAAATAAAAAATTCTTAGCTCTCCATATTCAAGAGAACCTCAAATGGATTTGTCACGTTGACAATCTTAATTCCCAATTAAGCAAATTGTGTTACGCATTCCGAAACTTCCACGTATTTCCCGTTGCGTATATTTTTCAAACGTTTACTCCCATTTATGTTACGGCATTACCTTCTGGGGTAATTCCGGTCAAAGTATTCAAACTTTCAGAATTCAGAAGAGGATAGTTCGGATAATTTGTAAATCTCACCCCCGAAACTTTTGTAAACCTTTATTCATTAGAATTAAGTTAAATTAAATATCTTAACACTTCCCTGCATTTATATTTATGAAACGGTTTTGTTTGTTAAGACCGAATTACTGAAGTGCCACCCTTGCTTTATACGAAACACTCTCGTTCACGAACACAATACCCGCAATAGTAATAATGTTCATCGGCCTAGAGTGTCAACCACTCTTTTCCAAAAAGGACCGCATCATTCAGGAATCGTTCTATATAATTCCCTACCCAAGAATATAAAAGACATTATGAAATTGAATATCTTGAAATCTGCGGTTAAAAACTTCCTCCTGCACCAGTGCTTCTACACTGTAAAAGAATTTATTGATTTTAATAAAAGTTAAATCCGTCTTGTACTTTATCACGCCATTGCTATAGCACTTTTAAAATAACTTATAACAAAATCAAAAACTATTTTCTTGCATGATTGTGTGGTTTATGGCTCATATTAATTTTGTTTTATGTGTACTCAACTTTGGCACGATTGTGTACATTAATTCTGTAGCCGCATTCTGGCCTGGGCTTTTCTTCGGGTTTTTTTCGGGTAGAGGCGGATTTCTTATACAGGTTCTCTAGTCTCTGTCTAGAAGCGTGTTTATTGTAACAATAAATCGTGAATTTAGTGTTTTTCAACTCCTATGATTTTTTAACACTATACTCAGTATAATCTATAGTTCGATAATAACTTGTACATGTAAATTTACAAACATGTTTGCGACAAATTACAAACATATTTGCGTTAAATTACAAACATATTGACATTATATATGTATTATAACTTTCAGTTAACTTTTTATCTTATCTAGGAACTTTTGCTGAAATTTTTGAATCCGCCTCTGCCTTAGGGCCCTTGATCGGAATTGATGGGATGGTCCCTTGCTTGCTTCCGGAGAGTAAATTAGTTTATTGTCCTCCACGTGGTCATACGCAGTTTGTACTGTTTTTTACAATAAAAAAATATTATTGATGCTGATCGTACGACAGAATGAGAAATATTGTTGTGGGTCTTTTCTGCGTCCCCGTGACCTGTTCTAAATTTTAAACTTCTTGCATCTCTTTTAATCTCTTTTGTAATACGTGTCAACGTTTTTTTATTCTTATGCGGTTGGAGATATCACACTTTGAGTTTACTACAGCTTATATTACTGTACAATAAATCTATACTACATATAATAAAACCATTTTGAATTCGTGTTTGGGGATAGGGAGGGTGATATTTTCGTCAATCTTTTTATTAACAATAGATTAACAATATTTTTGATTGTTGTACAAAATTGTACGAATTTCAGAGACTTAGATAGTTAGATCTGTTTAATATTTGAACTAGTGTTGGGGGAGAGGGGGCAGGTGTAATTATGTTATTATTGTTATTGACGAAATGTTATCAATATTTTTATTTATTGTAAATAATTGTACAACATTTAAATTGTAGGATAGCATTGTTAGATTTTTTAAACTCATTTTAATTTTAATGATAATTGGTTATAAACAATAGTTTTTTAATACATAAATAAACTTTGTCAGAAAGGCAGTTGCAAACTGCGTATGACCACGTGGGGGGGGGAGGCAATAAACTAAGTTTAACTACATTTTCAATTGTTGTACAAAGTATAAAAATGCGATAGTAATGTTGAATTTTTAAATTCGTGTTGGGGGTGGGGGCTGTCGAATTATTTGCCCAGTCCCCTCTTTCTGGTTGTTAATAACTAATGACCGCGACTTGTACAAACTTGTACAAAAAATTATACAAAATCTGTACAAAAAAATTTTTTATTTTTTTTGGATTCGCGTTAGGGGGAGACTGGGGACATGGACGTTCGACTGGGGACATGGACATGGCCAAATACAACGGTTTCGTTATTTATTCCTCGGAAAAAGTTAAATATCTTTCTCAGATGTCCAGTGACTAACAGAGAAAAGTGATGCAAAAAATTCTACGGAAAAATTAGTGCAAATCAAACTAAACTTCCATCATCGTTGGTCATATTTTAAAATAAACTTTTTTCTTCATAAGTAGTAATATATTATACAATGACTTATAATTGGTATTATTTCATTAAATGGCGGGTGAGGTATGTTTTTCTAGTTGAAATCACAATAAATACATATTACTCTATTCATTTCTGCCGATTTCAGATACCTCGGTGATTTATTTTACCTTTGCTTCTACTTAACACATTTTCNAGCTTCTACTTAACACATTTTAGACAAGTTTAATGGGTTGTCTTAAAGAACGAAACATTTGAATTAATTTTACTTTAAAATGAAGGTTTTTAAAAAGAGAACGCATGTAAAAGTTTACAAATCCATGTGAATTCGTATATTCTTACTTCTTGGACTGTCATTTCCAATCAAGTAATTGGTCATGAACATAGTTTTTCTTTCACACATGACTTATTGTTTAATGGGGGAAATTTACTTGACATTTCATTATTTTACAGGGTTTTTTTACAAATTGCGAGAAAAGATTTTACAAAGTTCACAACGATTGCAACAAGAACATACAACGAGTGACGAAAAATTGTTAATAACTGAAGAACACAGAGCGATGATAACTTTAAGATTAATAAAAAAGGTTAAATTTTGTTAAGGTTTGTAATATGAATTATATTGGGACACGTCTCGCAAAGAGGGAAAATTGGAAGAAACGCAAGAAGTTTGTAAATACTTGTCCAGCAAACAATAAATGGGGTGAGATCAAGACAACAAACTTCACCCACATCAAAGTACAAAAGAACAACTTATGTATATGATTGGTTGTTGGGAATGTCGTATGCGTCCATACACGGTTTTTATCATTATTCATTGCAAAAATAAAAATAAATATATTTATAATTCATGATGTTGTCAAACTGATTCTAGAATGTCCCAACAGTCGAATGGCGTGCGCACACCCATACGTGAGACCCTGATTCCATGCGCACGTTCATAGATAACGAAAGTATTGTCATGCCTACGTTTTTTGACTTTTAAATTACATTTCATACACGAATGCAAATGAAATAAAAGAATAGATTGATATTATTTTTCCAGGTCAGAGAAATTCGTCATGAGCTCGTTTTCAATTTTCGACATGTTGACCAGACTCATAAGTGGGTTAAATATTTAAAAATCAAAAGCAAAGGTGGAAAAAGTAAATTAGGATTATTATCCATAAGAAATAGAAAGTCCCGAACAAGATAGTCAATATGACTTAGTATTTGCTAGAAATTGTCGTGTATTTTGTGTAAAAATCATTAGCTCAGTTAGAGTGAATAATTTGGCGTTAATTGATTGCGTACTTAAAATGAAAACAAACAAATGGTTTGTTTCCAAAACCAGTACGCAAAGGCCTAAAGTATATTAAAGAATGGAAGATACAAATCCTGCCTCTTGTGGACTTATAACGGAGCTATTTAGTACGTTATGGATAAAGCAACATTACTTTTCTTCAAATTTTAGTTGGTGTTCAATAATTGATATTAAATTGCTTTGATTTTATTTTGCAGTAATATATTCTAAAAAACGTGTTTTGTTAGATATTAAAGCAATTACAGATTTCCAAATTCCAACTTCAGTAGTTTTACAAAATGAGTTGATTTTTGTGTCATTTTTTTGAAAAAACTTTAAATTTTAAATCTATCTGGTAGATAATAATTTATTAATTTTTTACACCTATTGAGACAAAAATCTGGAGTTCTTTCTTTTTTCAAATAAAAAGTATAATCAATTGTCAATTCATTTCAGTATAACAACTGTTTTTAAAGTAGCATGTCCGTGTTTGACGCTAGTCCAGTTCATAACCATTTATTACATTTTCAATAATGTTTTATATTATATTTGTATTAAAAATAGGTTTTATAACCATAATTCATGATTCATTGAGTATTTTAAACTTCGAATTATTAATTATACTGTTTAATGTGAAACAATGTATTTGATAAATTGTGGAGTACCATAGGCATTAGTTCAATATTGACTATTGGTTACCGAATAACAAATGCTACTTGAATCCAATTTCTTGCGTGTTTGGACTTTTTATCGAGTAACACTTTTAATAACCCCGCGATGCTAGGGCATTTTTGCTCTGATGTATAATATTTAGTTAAGTTTTTATATCGGTTTAATTAGAGATTACACGGGATTTTCTTTAAAAATCGTCTACTCAGAGGTTCCATAGAAGCTCGAGCTACTTCAAGACTTAAATCAGTCCAAATTTCATGAGAAGTAATAGATAATTTTACTTTCATTATTACAATTTAAAAAATGAAGGACATTTAAAAGCAATCGCCAGGTCGTTCATACCACCTTAGTTCATTAGTTAATCTTAAAAACAGAGCGTAACGTATTTACAAAAATTTAACAGTATTGAAAAACTCCGACGCCTATATTCTAAAAAAGCTCTGTCCAATTGGCGGCCCCGCGAAACTATTTTTACGGTCCGCGAAATAGAGTACTTTTTACATCAATTTTTTATCAGACGTTGGGGTACACAAACTGGTGTTAAAAATCTATGCTGTCAGAATTAATACTTGGTGTGATATGCACGATGAGAAAAATAGAAAACTGTTCTCAGAATTACCACGTCGTAAATTATACAATTAAAACATTTTTATTACAATACCAAGAATTATTATTACGCTTAAAAATGAAGAAATATATTATTTAAATTTTTCAACTTTAAGTAATAAATAAATAAATCAATTTATTGTCAAAAAACAGTACAAACTGCGTATGACCACGTGGAGGGACAAAAACTAATTTACTCTCCGGATCAAGCATGGCACCATCCCNGAAGCAAGCAAGGGACCATCCCATCAATTCCGATCAAGGGCCCTAAGGCAGAGGCGGATTCAAAAATGTCAGCAAAAATTCCTAGATAAGATAAAAAGTTTGCTGCAAGTTATAATACTAATAGAATGTCAATATGTTTGTAATTTTTAACAAAAAATTACATGTACAAGTTATTATCGAACTACAGATTATTCTGAGTATAGAGTTTAAAAATCATAAAAATTAAAATAACACTAAATGCACGATTTATTGTTACAATAAACATTCCCCTAGACAATCCTAGAGAACCTGTATAATAAATCCGCCTCCACCAGAAGGAAAAATGGAAAAACCTGGGCAGGATGGGGCTACAGAATTCATGTACACAACCGTGCCAAAGTTGAGTACACATAAAACTAAATTAATATGAGCCATAAGACCACACAATCATGCAAGAAAATAGTTTTTGAAATTGTTATAAGTTTTTTTAAAAATACTACAGCAATGGCGTGATAAAGTACAAGACGAATTTAACTTTTGTTAAAATCAATAAATTCTTTTACATTGTAGAAGCACTGGTGCAGGAGGTAGTTTTTAACCGCTGATTTGAACAGATTTAATTTCATAATATCATTTATATTCTTAGGCAGGGTATTATATAGAACGATTCCCGAATGATAAGGTCTATTCTGGCAAAGAGTGGTTGACACTCTAGGGCGATGAATATTACTACTATTGCGTGTATAGTGTTCGTGAAGGAGACTGTTTCGTATAAAGAAAGGGTGGCACTTCAGTAATTCGGTCCTAACAAACACGACTGTTTCATAAATATAAATACAGGGAATTGTTAAGATATTTAATTCCTTGAATAAAGGTTTACAAGAGTTTCGGGGGTGTTCCGTTTAAAGAAAGAGAAACCTGGGGTAAAGATTTTGTGATACTATTATGAAATGACAGACACTGTTTTGTCAGTATTTACAATGAGACGATTTGCACGGAACAAAGTCGAATGGTTTGACATAACTTTTTGAGCATTGGCGTGTTTACATAGTAAATTAGTCTCATCAGCAAAAAAATCATTTTGCAATCTGATGAGGATGTCATGTCATTCACATACAATAAAAACAATATAGGGCCGAGAATTGAACCTTGGGGTACTCCGCAAGTAAGTGGCTTTGTTTCTGAAAGACAACGCTCAAGTATTTTATTTTTAGTATAGGATATTTCTACCTGTTGATATCTATCCTTTAAATAAGAAGTTAGCCATTGATGTGGAAGTCCACGAATGCCTAAAGAATGCAATTT
>NNCF01126710.1:321775-346909 GCA_002313205.1 Laupala kohalensis | reverse complement strand
CAATTTCAATATTACCTGTTGAAAGTTCAGGTGCCCCCTTAACCCCCCCCCTCATGGATCCGCCACTGTATCTCGGTGATTAGACTAGCTTCTTCTTGTCGTGCTATTGAAGCTTATCAACATGGAGCGATTGAAGGTAGGGTGGTAGGATATTGTTAGTAGGTGGTTCACTTAGCTGGGTTTACCAACAACCTGACCCACGTGCAGGGGTTTGTAGTAGTAGTTGGTAATAGTTACCGAGTTATTCAAACTAGGAGGACCAGGATAGAGGAAGGAAGGTTTGCTCTTCACTAGTCACTGCTACATGAGCAGAGACATTAATATGAAAAGCTACAATTTGTTTCCGATCCCACCGGGAATCGAACCCGGGATGACTTGGTGATGAGCGACAACACTACCACTTGAGCCACGGGGGGGGCGGGGGTGCTTTAGACTAACTTGCAGTGTTGGTCCCGCCTTAAAAGCGTTTTTTCCGACATTGACGTTTCAGTGAGCAGGTTGCACACCCCTGCGGAGATTTCGCAGCGATGACGAAACGAGGAAACCTCCGCACATTTCGAGGAATCTCAGGAGGAAAAAGTATTAGAACGACGCGTCGCCTTCTATTTTCGTGTCCGTCACACAACGACTGAGGAACGAGGAAAGTAGCATCTCTCGCAGTTTCCTCATTCGACAAATACAACGAAAGGACGATTCCTCAGCAACGAAAATGCTTCATATGACGTTCTCCAGGCTCTTGTCTAGTGAAACAAGAAATCTTGAAGTTAGAGTTATTTTAACACTTAATAACTCTATAAACACTATTTTCCGAACAATCTATAGTTCCATAATAATACGTACTTGTGAAATAATTTTGTGTGTGTTAAATTATAAATTTGTTGGTCTTCATTGTATAATATTTTTTATTCTTATCTTAAAAGTGTGCTGAAATGTTAAATCCTCCTCTGATCGTTATGGTCCCTTGCTTGCTTCCTGAGAGTAAATTAGTGTATTGTCCTCCACGTGGTCACGCGACGCAGTTTGGCAATAAATCAATTATTACGTACAGCATCGAAACGTTTCAAATAACAATTGCTTTCATGGGAACGATTTGATACCATTTATTTTGAGAAAAATAAATACACAATACAACACATTTCTTATAAGTAACTTACCTTAGAAAATATTAAATTCACCACCACCTTTGGACCTTTGATCGGAATTGCTAGGTTGGTCCCTGGATTGTTTCCGGAGATTGCATTAGTTATTGTCCCTTATCTGGTAATATGATGTTCGTAATAATTTTTTGACAATAAATTTATTTATTGTCTTGTAAATTACGCATTCATGTAGGAATATAGGAACAGTTTAACAGTTCCAAAAGGTCTGATAGTGTTAAACCCGCAAATAAAAATTATTTGCGTTTAATATTCTGAAATATACGTGCCTCAAAAAACAAAATTTTGAGAAAAAACGTATTGGTGTATCTTGTAATATGAAATTCAAGAAGAAAGCAATAAAATACTTGAATAAATGTAGTTTAACGTTTAGAACATAAAAATATATTTCATTTTCAAAAAAGGGGGAAACTTTGTCCACAAGGCTGGTAATTTCGCAGTTCTCCCAGTTGAATCTACGAGTTGAAAAGTCACGCCAGCTATTTGATTGGCAACGCTGGACTTACGTCTGTTTACAAAAAAACGAGTGACTTACACGTAAAAAGAGCGAGAATATTTCAGTATTCAAGGGGACAGCAAAGACAACGCCCTTTTTATCAAAACGTGAACACTTACCGCACAAGAATTGCAGTTATCGGAAAATATCTTATTTATACTCTTAAAAGAATACGATTCTTTTATTTTCCCAACCTATGCATACTAAAACGATATTTATTGCTATAAATTCATAACGTTTCCACTCTTCTGGATATTCAGGTGATCCCCAAAACATAATTAAATTGAATCTTTTCAAATCTGCGGTTAAAAGCTACCTCCTGCTCCAGTGCTTCAACGACGTAAAAGAATTTATTGATTTTAACAAAAGTTAAACTCGTCTTGTACTTTATCACGCCATTGCTGTAGTACTTTAAAAATATCTGACAATTTCAAAACTATTATTCTGCATGCTTGTATTATTTATATAAGTTTAATTGTATTTGTACTCAACCTTGGCACGGTTGTGTACATTAATTAGCCCCATCGTGGCCCGGGTTTTTCTCCGGTTATCCATCGGGTAGATGCGGATTTTTTTTATGCATACTGGCTAGGCTCTTGCATAGGGGCGGCATCAATTGAAATAATAAATCTCAAATTCACTTACGATTTATCATCAATACTTTGCGAACAATCTATAGTTTAATAATAACACGTACNAAGGAGCATGGCACAAGTAAGTGGAAGTAATGCCAGACTCAGCTCGGGGCCCCGTGTTCGCCAAACACGTACTTACTAGATGTAAGCCCCCTGGGGGGTTGATCGGAATTGACGGGATGGTTTCTTGCTTGAAAGTAAATTAGTGTCTCGTCCTCCACTCGCTTTTACGAAGCTTGTAACAGCTTTTTTGACAATGAAGCTTATTCTTATAATTATTACCATCACATATTTTTAATGAGACGTGGCAACATAACACGTAATTAATGGAATTATTTATACTATTTATGCAAACAAAAAACACAAATCGTATACGTAAGTTAGAACATGGTATTGCAAATACTCTACGATTTTTCTGTTTGTAAATCTTATATTCCATTTTTTTAGAGATATCATTTCTGATCCGTAACGACTGAAAACATTCGTTTGTTTTTCTAGTTTTGTGATTTAATAACAATAATTTTGAATAGTCTACACTAATGTCGGATTCTTTTGTGGGGCTTTACGGCTCGTCGACATCAAAGTGCATTAGAGCACTAAAATTCAGTACAGGTGGGGAAAAATCTGTTACGCGCTAAGGAGAGCCAACATGTCTCTCCCCGCGTGTGGGACTCGCCGAATGACTCGACCATACCCACCAAAACACACCCTCCTGAATTACAATAAATCCAAATATATATCAAAATAGAAAAAAAAAACATCCTGAAAACATTATAAAAACCGAAAATAAAAAAAATGAGTAAACTTCGAGAGAGAAAATGTAAATCAAAACAAAGGGGGGAGGGAAATAAGATTTAAATCCAAACCCTCCCGAGAACTTGTGGGAGGAGCCCCGCTTTTGTTTATGGATTTGAGTAATGACATACAAAGATAGATCAGATACTGTTCCAGAGGCCGATTTCCTGAAGGAATCTAAAAACGCGCATTAAAATCGGTTCATTTTGTCCCTTCATAACGTTCAAACCGTTCGGCAGATTGTGTCGCTGTCGGCTGGTTCTATATATTTGAGACGCTCTAGAAGAAAGTGTTCCACGGTAAGTGGAACATGTCGGAAAATATACATCATAATTCAAGATAAAAAGTAGATGTGAGTGCAACGATAATGGGAAGTTCAAAAAGAATTATTTCACAAAAATTACACACTATGTCATTCTTCTTCATACATGAAAATGATAAATCCCTGCCAATATATAAATGCGTCACGCCAAAGTGTGTGTCTGCTACCCGATCACAAACAAACCTCTCAACAGATTGTGATGAAATTTGCCAAGGAGATAGTTTAGATATTCAGGATGAACATACGCTAACTTTTATTTTGGAAATGCGTAAAAAGATTGAAAATGATTTTGACCATAAATATCGATGGAATCTGGAGAAAAGAGAGGTACATTCACTTACGTCACCTAAACGGTAAATGACCGTTTTCCTCCACCAAGTTCTCACGCTGCGAGGCGCTTTGTGCGTTGAATTCTCCCGCACCGCGCTGTGTTAAGTAGAAGTGTTTCCCTAGCCAGCGTTCTTCAGTTGCGTAGTGGCGTAATACCGAGCGATCTCAGTCGTTTTGCATTCTGGACAGTGTCGGCGTCTCTCGGGTCGTGGATGAGCAAAAGAAAAAACAGGCCCTAGCAAATGTTTATATTTATTTTAACAATGTTTAATTGAGTGTTTAATTATTTATTTAATTAAAATCTATCTATATTGTAAGATCAAAATACTTTTACTTGCTGCTTTTCAAAAACATGATTAGTGTCCTAATTTTTCAACATAAAATTTTTTAATAATACAAATTTAACACAAAACATGACTATTTTAGGGTTCGTCAACGGCAAGGGACTAAAATTCTTGTAAAATCTAAACTATTCGTCGAAACTTTACGATTTAAAGATATTTTTTTAATCATTGTTAAAAGCACAAAACAGATAATCCATCACATTTTATGATGATTTGTTTTTTCTTCTTCTTAAATAACTCTCTTAAATTAAAGTATTTTAACACTTCTATCTTTAATAACGTTTTTTCGATAATTTAAGTTAATTTCTGTACATAGACATATGCTGTAGCGGACGTTTTTGTAGAACCCTTTCAGACGAACAATACTGCCGCTCATAGTTGTCACCTATCTCTAACCGTTCAGGCAGCGTAAGCAAATATTACATTTTTTCCCCTTTAATCCGCCGCGGGTTGTTATTCAGTCGCTCGAATGCAGTGGGGCTACCCCGCTGGAGATTGCACGCCAGCGTTGGCGTTGTTCCGCTCTGTAGGAAAACGCCAACATTGACTATGCAAAGATGAGTCAAATACATTTCCCGCTGGCGTTGTACGCACCCCATTGCGGGGTACTTTGAAGTAGAGGAAAACAGCCCTTAAGACATAGGTGAAAGCTATGAGCGGCAATATAGTTCGTCTCAAAAAGTTCTACAAAAACGTCCGCGGCTGCATGTCAGTCTACAAAGGTTTACTACAGTATTAAAAAAGTTATTAAAAATGGGAGTGTTGAAATACTTTAATTTAAGAGAGTTATTTAAGAAGGAAAAACATCAATTATCATCCAATTTAATAGTTGGTTGTTTTGTTTGTTTCTTTTTTTGCATTTAACGAATTTTTTGTGGGGCTTTACGGGANCATTAGAGCCCTTAAAACTTGTACAGGAAGGGAAAATGCAGTTACGCACTAGGGAGAGCCAACATGACTCTCCCCGCGTGTGGGACTCGCCGAATGATTCAACCCTACCCACTAAAAAACCGTCCTGAATTACAACTCAAAACTCAAATATCAACATATCTCAAAATATTACATATATCATTTTTTTAAATGAAAGATACCCTAGCCCTAATAGCGTCGGGATCGAAAAGAACAAGAGGTGACCAAGGAAGGTCAGGAAAGAGTAAGGAAGGAGCATGGCACAAGTAAGTGGAAGCAATGCGAGACCCAGCTCGGGGCCCCGTGTTTGCCAAACACGTACTTACTAGATGTAAGTCCCCTGGGGGGGCATATAACGGAGATTAAAATCTAAACCATTTATTAAAATCTAAAACATTAATCTTTTAAAATCTAAATAATTCGTCCAAATATTACCATTTAAAGATGTTTTAATCTTCGTTAAAATCTTCGTTTTTTAAGCATTTAACGAAGATTAAAATATCTTTAAATGGTAATATTTGCACGAATTGTTTAGATTTTAAAAACGTTTTAATGAAACGACGCAGCCACGCTGTCGCCTTTGTGTCTTGACCTACCTTTGAAAGCGAAAATTCGATCTGCGCGGCACCGGGCGAGAGAGTTCGTTGCTCAAATAGGTAAAAATAATCCGGACAACGCCGGGTAATGTGCTACTCTTCTCATATTAATCCTCACGAACATATTCCACTTCCCTAATATTACTTTAATACGCCGCAAATTTAGCTTTCATGAATCCTTGTAAAATTCGTAAAAATAGATGATGAAGCAGTGAAAGTGGGGTTTTGTTGAAGTTGGATGCTTGTAAGAAATTTTAGTCTTATTATACGAGCAATAATTGCACGTTTAAATCGGCTTTCTCATAAACTTACGGTAGTTTTTTTAATACCAGGAATCGAATGGCATAAGTGTCAATCTTGTGAAAATTCCTTTTATAAAATTATTATAGGGTAATAATCGGATGTTTAAATTTGGCTTTAGTCTGTGCACGAAACACAGTTCCTTCCCTTCTGTCTGAGATACATCCGCTGGGCGCTCACCTACATTTGAGTGTTCTGTGGAATGTTTTACGCTGAAGCAACGCACAACACTCGCTACCGCTGACTATCAAATGATTAATGACACATTTCCTGGTAGAGCGGGCGCTGCTCCAAGACATCTGGATCGTCATCAGAATTATAAGAAATAATAATTGTTCGGTAAAAATAATCGGTTAATCGGTAAAATAAAAATTATTTTATTAATATTTCCTTGAAAATATTTTTATATTGACTGAATGCGAGCTTTGCTATGTCCCGTAGTACAAGTTAAAAACAAAACAAGTATATAACAATGTTTTTTTTAACACAAAATTTTCATAAATGAATTTTGAAAATTTATATATATAATTAAATTAATACATCAACTTACCTAAGAAAAAACTGTCTCAAAATTCATTTACGAAAATTTTACTGAAAATTATTTTTATAATGATATTAAAATATAAGGAGATAAATACAAATTCTAAACGAATCGCATTTAGGAATTCAACGAAGGAATTGTAATATCAAAGCTAATGAATCATTAATTGAAGCTGGAATTATTCGGAAAACATTTATACCAATCTTCCTTTACACAAAATAGTAAGTTGATATGAACCATTTAAAAACGTATACTTCAAATAAATGTATTGTAAAAGAAAAAGCAGTTGCAAACTGCGTGTGACCACGTGGAGGACAATAATCTAATGTGCTCTCCGGAAGCAAGCAAGGGACCATCCCATCGATTCCGATCAAGAGCCCTAAGGCAAAGGCGGATTTAACATTCACACAGAGACATATTCCTATGATAAAAATAAAATTAGTTCGGTACGTGTCATAATATTGAGAGAAAACCAACATTTTTTAAATTTAATAGTATACAAAAACGTTACGGCAATGGCGTATTATTATAAAGTATACATTACTCGGCAAATGTTTATTTATAAATTGTAACTTTATATACAATAACTCTGAGTTCGATATTTATTATTTCAATAGATATAATTCAGAAAAAACGATTTTTTTGTACATTTCAACTCGAACAAAATTTGTAGCACAAGTCGGATCCATTTGATCTTGAGATGTATCATTTGAAAGTTTATACAAAAATTCAGCTCTATCATAATTTCTCCGTTATTAACTGAGCTACAAGACTCACTACACATGACAAAATCTACAGAGAGAAATTCTAAAACTCTTAAAATACAAGCATATACACCAACTAATACCGACTAATGTTTGTACTAGAATAAACATATCCGAAAACAATATTAAAGATATTGAGGTAAATACCCAGGCGATCAACTTAGATGGACCTCCTCCTGATTTGATTTAGAAACAAGAAACGCAGAGACTTTTCCATCGAAGAGAACCAATTATATAAATGATATACTTCACAAATATCACATAATAATAATTTATTAATCTGCAAGTGAACAATGTTCAGTGGTAGAAAAGAAGACACAATAAAACTATACATAATATAATAAGAGATAAAATAACAAAACATCACTCAAATATTTATAAAATACACACACACGGTATATAAAATGATTAGAAAATTAGTACACAAGATATAAACGAGAAAGAAATAACATTTAAGGAATTAATTATGTCATGAGACCCTTATGTGCGTGTCTTGACATACGTACACAAACACTTTTTCACTTACAAACAGATAGTCACTCTCATACGTACAAGCATGCTTCAAATATACACACGCACATACATAAATAGATGTATGATTCTGTTCCTAATGAATCATCAATTTGGTAGCATATTTACTGGCTGTGGAGGTATTGACTGCACTAATATTCATATTGAAGGTAATTTTACCCGGAAATAATTGTCAAATCATTCAATTTTTTTTTCGTATCTCCATATGAATCAATGAACTGTCAAATTCTACGAATTTAAATAATATCCGAATAAATATTAATAGCATTCACAAAGTGTGTATTTGCTGCTGGAAAATACATGTTAATAACAATAACCCAACACACAAGGCAGTATCCGTTCCACAAGCTCCAAGCAGAAAGAACAGAATAGTGCCACAAGAGCAAAAGTGAATTGAATTGATGGCTGAAATTGGCGATAGCTTTAAAAATCCGAAAGTATTGCAAAGTACGCGTACACTTTCATCGTTCTTTACAGAATTATTGAGGCACTAGGACCACACAAGAAGTCTGTTCCTGTTGTCTATTTCAGATTTGCCTCAAACGGAACATCACCCCTCCGGCGGCCAAGGTGTCAGGGTGCTCTCTCACTTCCCGGTGGCAGCTTTTCGTATTAATGTCCCAGTTCATATAGCTGAGACAACTGGAAATCGAACCATCCTTTCTATATCCACCTCCTACTTATTCCAGTATCAATAACTCCTGCTACACCTCCATTTGGGCCAAGTTGTTGGTAAACCAAGCTAGCAATAACTCACCTTCTACGTCCTATCGCTCCATGTAGATCTTTTTTGTGGGGCTTTACGGCTCATGTCGACATCAAAGGTCATTGGAGCCCGAAAAACTTGCACAGGTAGGGAAAATGCAGTTACGCACTAGGGAGAACCAAAATGACTCTCCCCGCGTGTGGGACTCGCGGAACAACACAACCATACCCACCAAAAACCCTCCTGAATTACAACTTAAAACTCAAATATCAACATATCTCAAAACACTACATACATCATTATATAAAAGGAAGAAAAAGGAAAATGAAAGATACCCTAGCCCTAATAGCGTCGAAATCGAAAAGAGCAAGAGGTGACCAAGGAAGGTCAGGAAAGAGAAAGGAAGGAGCCTCGCTCAAGTAAGTGGAAGTAATGTCACACTCTGCTCGGGACCCCGTGTTCGCCAAACACGTACTTACCAAAAGTCCCTTGGGGGGAAGGGGGAAGATTTCTCCCTGAGCGGGAAACACAAATCTGCTCATGGGAATTATGGGTTTTATCCCATTAAGTCTCTGCCTCTATCTCTGTATAAATTTTTGTGTTATGAACACGGGTTGTTAAAACAACAGTTTCTTGGTAGCGACTCGCTAACGTGTGGATGAACGAAAATATATATAATAACAAATAAGAACTTCGTAACCTACCGATTTAAATATTTATTTCGTGTTACGATATCGTATACAATAAAGTAAGTTACTGCGACTAATAGACAATAAACTAATGAACAGTCCATTTCCGTTCATGTTTCTTTCTTCTTAATTTAATTTACCGAAGCGATGTAAGGTCACTTTTACTATTTATGTGACATTTATTTATTGATACATATCCAGCTTCTACGACTTGGCGAATCCTTTTTACATTTTAATTGGGTTAACGTCGCCTAATACCACTTCGTTTCGTCAATTCGTTTCCATGTAGCCGAGGAGCCGTACTTCTAAAGGATTTTGACATGCTAGGCAACATGCGCGCCGACATCGAGGTCATTAGAGCCCTAANTAGGGAGAGCCAACATGACTCTCCCCGCGTGTGGGACTCGCCGAATGATTCAACCCTACACACTAAAAACCCTCCTGATCTACAACATACCATACATATCTCACAACATACATCAAAACAAAAATTGAGGGGGGGGGGCAAAGAATAAGAAAGGAAAAAAAATAAGGGGTAAGACAAAAATGAGAGGAATGAGGAAAATGAAAGATACTCTAGCCTTCATAGGATCGGGATGGAAAAGAACAAGAGGTGACCAAGGAAGGTCAGAAAAGAAAAAGAAAAGGAGCCTCGCACAAGTAAGTGGAAGTGATGCCAGACTCAGCTCGGGGCCCCGTGTTCGCCAAACACGTACTTACCAGATGTTAGTCCCCTGGGGCGAGGTAGGAAAATGAAATATATCCTAGCCCTAAGCTCCATGTACATAAACTTCAATAGCACCAAGCTACATTTCCCTCCCATTTACAAATACTACAAGAACTAGTCGTGCAAAACCATTGCACGCACTTTCTCACACACATTTCTCAATCTGCATCATTGAGAGAGAAAAAATATCGTAAAAGTGTTATGTAAATGTAATTTCGTTGTGGACAGAAAGATATATTTTCGTATCTGCAGTGCGTTTGCTGTCCTCGTATGTATTTTATCATTATCATATCTTTCATTTCAGTTTACGAAAAGTGTATTCTACGTCTGCTTTGATGCATTTACACTGCTAAATATTATTCAAGCTTCTTGAAGCTGTAAACTAAGTGTAGCAGACAGAAATTATTTCGCTGCGTCTATACCAAACGTTCAAGCGAAATAACGCTAATGCGGATGTAATGCGTACTAATTGTACCTTACGTACAGCAAATTTAAGCAAAAACGTTGGAGTCGTTTTTGAGAAATATTCGAAAGCGTACTTTGACCTTCCAGTGAAGAATCCTTTGTTTTAAAGTAAAAATAAACTTAGAGCTCGTGCATCGACAACAAGTAAATCCTACCGTAAATACGAAATGCGAATGAAATATATTCACCCATTTACTCAGAATCGCTGCGCACAGACGAATAGACGGACGGAACGACAAAAACCACTTTATCAGTATGAGAGAAATCTCACTTTCGAATTTTTTCACCATTGCATAACTTTCTATATATTAGGTATATGAGAAAGTAAAAAATGGATCATTAAACAAGTTTGCAAACATATTTATTTTTACAAAATTAGCAGCGATGTAACGTGGGCACGTTATCAAAATCGGAAGCACCTGACAACATAAAAAAAATATTTTTTTGACAAAAACAGAAAACGGCGAAAATCGAAGACAAGAAACTTGAAAACAGAAAAAACATTCTAAGGAAATCGATAACTAGAGAAACGTCTATGAAATGGATATAAATTTGCATCACATTAATTAACTCATTTGGATCATAATAATAACGAACAATGAAGACAATCCATACAAGAAAACGTAACCCCAATTCTGAGACATTCCCTGCCTACTTTTAGAAATGAAGAAATACTTGAGTCTCCTAAGACAATAAAACACTGAAACAGAAGAAAATTATATTCAAGAGGTACGCAGAATCATATTTTCACGCAACTGCTCTTAAATAATACTGAATTTCTGGAGTACGATAAGTAAGGTCGGAATTACACGATCATATTTATATGTCGTATCTATTATCAAAGAACTTAGATGAAACATATATTTATGTTATGCACAACCTTTGATATAGCTGAGCTACGACCAAGGAGACTACATACAGGAGTGGAATCTTCTTAGGTGAGAATAGGGTTCAATATGCACGAAAAACGTCCTCAGTTATGAAGAACAAACTGAAGCGCTGTTAAGTACAGGTATTCTATCGCATGCTCCATTCTGGATCTAACATGGTCTCAAAAATATGACGTAGCGCCTGCAAAAAAAGGAGTCGCGCCGCAGTAATTTAGATAATTTATCATCGCTTGACAATTTGTTAATTAAAAAGAATATCGTAATTAAATTGAGAATAGTTTCTGAGTCTGAACGTGAAATAGTATTTGTCTAACGTGGTTAATATTAGTGTCTACAAATTTATTTCAGAATATCTGTCGACAAATAGACAAGTATACATTTGAATACTTTATTGTTAACACATAATTTCTGTAAATCGTAGTCAAATTTATACGCGAGGATTATATACATTTATAAATAACTGTTTACCAATCATTATTTTGTTGAATATTCTAATAGCCAATTCAAATTTTAACACAGGCGTATAGAGGACCTACTGAAATGCATAAATATATAACAGGATATGTGTTGACATAATTACACATAGTTTAATACAATAGTACGATATAAATACGATGTAAAATTTGTCTCATATACTGAATTACATTTGTACTCCTTTCGAATGAAGTGAATTGAAACTACGTGATGCATTTATGGGATTACGAGATAAGTCGTAAAACCGATTTTCGATGGATTCATCATCTTCGGAATTCTAATAAGGTTCACATATCAAAACTTAAAAAAATAGGAAAACGCATTTTCTTACTTTGATGCAAAATGTCGTGTTATGCAATTTAGTACGGAATGTATTATGTACTCTAATGTCACAATTTGACTTGACGCTCAAACTTCCAGACTTCTTGGTTAAGTTTTGACGCAAATTCACGCGATTATAAAAACTAAGAAAAATCAATTCGTAATATTTCCTCATCAGGATCAGACTCAGAAACTATTCCCAATTTAATTACGACATTCTTTTTATCAATAAATTTTAAAGATGATAAATTCTCTAAACTAAAGCGGCGCGACTCTTTATGTTTGCAAGATGTACGTCATGTTTTTGATACCGTGTTAGATCCAGAATGGCGCATGCGATTGAATATCTGTACTTAAAGTGCTTTAGTTTGTACTTCCCAACAGACGTTTTTCGTACGTACCCCCCACTCCACGAGTTTCTACTCCTCTATATAGTCTCCTTGCCTACGACATGTGTTCTCGTTGAGAGAATCCATGTCATATCTTTGACGATAGACGGAGAAAAATGACTGAGTGATATGAGAGTAATATAGGGTCGTACCTCATTTATTGTAATACGGAATAGAATTTCGACACAAGCAAGTGGTTTTGTAATTGCTTGAAATCTGAAAAACCAGCTATACTTATCTAAAAAATAGATATTCGCAAAAAAATAGAAAAAAAATGCACGAATATGCAGTCTGTAGAGATCGTCCCGCGAAAATGTCCCCGACCGACCTGACATCTAGTTACGATCTAAACCAAAAACATTAGCTTCTAGACCTATGAAAATATTGGGTTACAAAGATTTACATCACGCGGACCCTTCTGTCTGCGGTGTTTCCGTTGGGTCCTCGGATCGATATGTACACTATAACATGTGAAAAAAATGCACTAAAAATGTCGAAATGTGCACTGAAAAACAAGTTACGTACGTATCTACGCATTTCTAAGAAAGTGTAAGTGTAATAATAACACTGATGATGCATTTAGATACACTATTAAATTAAATTCAAACGGTCCAACGAGATTAAAAATGCTAAAAATCGATTCATCAACGCCAGAGACAGTCAGGGAAAAAAATATGCACAACATGCAACATCCGAGCCATGGTCATAACATTTGATTGCTCTGTGGAATGTTTTACGTCGAGAAACGCCAAGCACTAGCATTCGAATACACCTGGATAGGATCAGTTGAAGGAGAATGTTTGCAACTTAGGAATACACGTATTGCGCATACGCAGGCTGTACCATCCTTTTCAAGGTACGATATGGAAAGGGACTTTTCTCATGAGATGCTCATTCCCTGTAGTATCACGAGAATCTCCTTTCAAGTCAGAGTTCGCTTTACTCGGTCCATTTTGTACACAGTGTCCGGGAATCCAGCAAAACATTATGTTCTTTCCATCACTTTGGAGCGAGAAAAGCACATCCTGGATGTTCTGGATCAGCTTATCTGCTGGATACATAGTCTGGATTGCTTGGAGGGCACTCAGCGAATCAGAACAAATCAGGAAATATGATCCGCGGGAGCACTTTGCTGATCACAATGCAGCACTCAGCGATGTAAACGCTGAACAGGTGGCCAAGACGGTAGACACAGGTCTCGCGGGGAAATACCACGGAGCAGCGCGACACCATCAGCCTGCTTCGATCCGTATGTAAACACAGGGATACGGACGCGGTGTGTGTCGAGGATTAGGTGAAAGTATATCCTCAACATCGCAGCTGGAGTGTTCTTCTTGTCATGATGCAAAAGATCGAAATTAATCTTCGGCTTGTGCAAAGCCCGAGGAGGAGTCAATCAGAATCCACTTCTCATGAAAAATGAGACCCGTAACACTACTTGAGTACGGGGTGGAAATGGGTTTTTTGAAATAAAAAATTCATAAGTTTTTTTCAGGGATGCTAAGATGTTTTATTAGTCTATCTGTTACGTTTTGAAAACAACCAATTGATATCATCCTCAGGGAATAACAAAGCTGGAGACCAATTACAGAATTCACGCGCGCAAAGTTGCGGGTTCTCAGCTACTAATATTTCTCTTTTCCCTTAAGGGTTCTCTACGCTTCGACGTGGATTTAAGTCATCGTCAGGTGATCAAGTAATAACACACTACAACAATAAACACAACAGATCAAATGAACATGATATAGACGGAAATATAAACACGAAATATGTTTACAAAAAGAAGAAACAACAGAAACATTTTTTTAATTTATGTTTTATATTTTTTAATGATCACCTGATGACGACTTAAATCAAGTCGAAACGTAGTGAGCTCTTCATAGAAAATTAAATATTATTCAAAGTCCATAAAAGTCGTAAGATTTTACTTATTTATTTAATTAGATTCTATAATGGACGTTAATAGCAGAAGAATTTGACGAACACTGTAATAGCAACAAAAACGAATCTGTGTTGAATACAATTCTCTTTTTGGACACCCATGTTCCGGAAGTGAAAATCGAATTCAATGTAGGCAGAGTTCAAAACAACGCCGCAGGCAAACTTTATGGTCTTAAAACGAACTCCATCCGGAATTTCATTTTAAAGTATACTTGTTCCCTTATTGTACTTAACTTCCTGTGTCTTATACGTACAATGTTGACGAGCCCTAAAGCCCCAACAAACAAAAAATCTTATACGTACAACGTACTTAATTATCACCGGACATTAACCTCAGAGTAATAACTTTCGGTCAGGCAAAGATGGCGTCGAGCCGGGATATCTACTTTGATCGCAGGGGGGTATCAACCACTACACCACCCGTTCACCTTCCACAACTGTACACCATTTCCACCGATACCTACTCTCCGGATGATCTCAGAGACATCCCAAAATCACTTTTCCATTTCCCTTATAAAAACACTACGTACGCGCCTTGTTGTCTCATATTGTTCTTTACAATCGAGTCGTTTTATCCCACGGTGATATTTCTGGACACACGTATTTCTCTGTGATTCTCGTTCCTATTAGCGGAGCTCCATCATCCCTCCAAATTTCACGTGGAGTTTGGAGATATCTAACAGAATTCGCAGACGATAAATTAGCGAAACGGGAAAACATGAGAATACGAATGCATTCCAGAGTATTTAAGAAATGTGATAAAGACCGCAATGAAAACAACAATTTAAGAAATACGCAGTGTAACATCTCGGATGAACATCTAACGGAATTCATCAGAAGTAAAGAAATTGAAAATGCAGCAGCGACAGGGCGTTGAACTCCTCATCCCTCCCTCCCTCACGTACAAAAGAAAACGATGCTCAATGGCTGGTTACGGAGTCTCAGCTTCAAAATAATTTCGTGTGACACATCGAAAGAAGGGAACGAAAAGGCACAACCTCCTTTTGTACTTTAGACATTTGAAATGTATCGTTTACCAACACGTATCTAAAAAAATGACAGTCTTTCAACTTCAGTCTGCAAAACAGACAGTCTAGAATAGAATTTAAACCATAACATATTTGCTAAAAACATTGCAGTTCATTGTGCGTCCGCTTGCACAACTTTTGTAATACGCTTACCTCAAAATGGAATTATATTTATAGAACATTTGCCAAAACTCAAGAGAAAACAGCAATCCGTTGGCGCCAAACGGCCATTCATTTTAAGTGGCCGCCAATGGCCGTTCGGCGGTAACAGATGGCCACCCAATGACCACTTTTTACTCGAGACAATCACAGTTTCTCGAACTTCCGAGTGCAAAACTACAGCAGAAAGATTCAAAAACCAATACCAACCACGGTGGTTACGTAGGCAATATTATCGTCACTCGTGACCCAGTCAATGGAATTGTAATCATAGTATATATGACAAATATAATCGCAGTTCATTGTGCTTTAGCATGCAAAAGTATTAGCGTAAGCGTGTGGACGCGAGTTCATTTTCATGGAGTATTTGCCAAAGCATCGCGACACACATCGCCACTTTCACATTCCTCCCCATGAAATCACTTTTCCACAAATGCAATAAAAACTGTACTTTTGCTTTCGTGTGACGTTGAAATTCTATAACTAATACCTTACGTACCAAGAGTTTGCATTTTGTTGTGTAAGAAATTACATAGTAATGAAAAATAAAGTCCTTTTTTCGCTTCATTTGTAAAAAAATTATGTGTTAATTGCCATACATAGAGAATAATAACCTGCGATATACATCCAATAAAGTAACCGGAAAACTCGACAAGAGTTACGACTATATAATTAAAGGCTAAATTATAATTATTGTTATATTGGATTCGTTCCCATAGCATATTTGCTAAACACAATGTATTTTTCATGATAGCAATAACGTCTTACCAGACCCGCTCGTAATAGAGAACTCACAGCTCACTCAGATAGTTTTAGACCACCGCTAAATCTGGAAACGCATCAGCATGTCATGGTGAAGAACGTGCGCACTATAGACTGCTCCCAACATTCGTCATTCGGCGAATCCCGAACGGTGTCTCACTGCGGGTAGGGCGAGCACAGGTATTCGTAACGCGCCAGACAGCAAACAACTCATCCACACTATTCGCTAATCTGCGAGCGGTCGCTCGGGATCAGCCCAATGACGAACGTCTGGAGCCGCCTTAACCCATTTGTGTTCTTTAAAAATTCTTGGAGAGAAATTTTATAATTGTGAGAGTTCTGCAATATTATTTTATGTTATTTTGATATCTTTTGCGAAATCATACAATTATAAAATTTGGCTCATTCCGACCTCTCGTTTATTCAGTGATTCGAGTTTATGTTTTCACTGTTTTGACGCATCATGTCGTGGCATAAGAGGTAAATATTTTACAACCTTCAAGTGTTTTAAGGAACGACACAATATAAACTTTAATGTATGGAAGAAGATGTTTCTATGATGAGATTCTAGTTCGTAGATTTTAGTTTATTTGCATAGTGTTAAAAGGTTTTATAGTTGATGTCGATAAGTGTCGAAAGTGGGCATGAAAGGGACGGGGATAAACAACCTTGTTTGTTCCTCTTATTACGCAAACAGTGGGAGACATTGAAATTTTTTTGAAGAGGACGATGATATAACTGATCCTATGTTATTTACCGATCCGCTGGAGAACGCAACCGTAAGTGATTCTTGGGACGATGATCTAACTGGTTTGACAGAAAGCAAATAACCAAAATGATACTGATACTTTTGTCTTCTGAAGACGAGGATTTCGGTGGGGGATGAGAATCATGAAAGAAGAGAGAATAAAAACCATCAGCGAGGGGTCAAATTTTTCGAAAAGAAGAAAATCAAACTGACATTAACCATGGGAGAAAGCTAAAGAAACTGAGAAAATCTTAAAGCGATAATTGTTCAAACAATACAAAATCGAATTCAGTTGAGCAGCTTTCGAATTATCTTTATTATTCGCTGCTAGGAATATGTTGGAGTTTTGTCTTTGTTAACGAAGTTCTTTGAGTCGGCGACTCGTACTCGAATGTGTTAGGAAGTACCTGAACATGTTTACAGTGACACTGTATCTAAACCAATGTCTCAAACAGTTTTCAAGACACGTTGAGATACCGTAACGTGAAGAAACAAAATTAGATGAACAGGACAAGTTCTCTAAAGTGTTCTTAGTCGGTTGAATAAAAGGTATATCCAACACTTTCCAGGGGATATTTTTTCCTCTTGGCGAGTTGATGGTGCCGAATTTTGGAAGGTACGGAACAGAACAGCACATCCACGGAAAGACTGTCCGTTTTGGCTACAAAATTTGGATTCTCGCCGCACGATTAGGTTATGCTGTAGAGGCAAAGGCATTGTAAGTACCAACCGGGACTAAGCGTTGGGTCATTAGACTTTATGGCTGACCTCCTTCAAAATAGGAAATATTATTAGTTTTTCGTCAATAATTTCACCTCATTAGGATTGTCGAAAGGGATAAACAAAGAGATCATAAAGAAACTGCGACAGTAAAAAGATGACGGGGTTGCGAAAACTCCTTTGTGGGATGCTAAAGAAATAGGAAAAGAAGTGAGAGGGACATTCCTTCAACTGACATTCACTGCCACTTGCATTACGTGTTCTCGATATAAGAACACACGGGGGAAAGAAAAACCTGGATGACTCAGCCTAAAGTTAGCTGAGATAGCTCAAACGTTGAATGTCTAGCGGACATACAGTACAATTTCCTACTACAGCTTATGCTGTAGCTGCTCTAAAAAAGTTTTCGTCTGAACGAAAACGACCATGGCTTTCGCAACTATGAATATTGTTTACTTGATGCAAACGATGCCCCTAAACGTTGATAGCCCGAAATGTGAAGTCTAGACGACTAATATTTACAATGTTTTCTTCACGTCGAGCAGCCGTACACTAATTATATTTTGAATTTCTGAAGGTTAATGTTGGGGAATACCTAATTATTATTTTAAATAAGGATTTTTTCAAATGTATTAATCTAATAAGAGTAAATTTCAAGTATATTCCAAATAAAGAAACGTTTAGATTCTTAAAAACTATTTTCTTGGTATTTATATATACTCCAAGATTTTATAANGATTCTTAAAAACTATTTTCTTGGTATTTATATATACTCCAAGATTTTATAAATGATTACTATTTTACGTATTTACTATTCATGGTACTAATACTATGGTGTCAACTCTTAGACAACGTAACACAAGATAATAAAACATAATACTGCAGTAGCTCAATGGCAGCGTTCGCGCCTCCAGAGGGAAAAGCCTGTTGGATCGAATACCTGAAAACGGACGTCGAAAAAAAGAACGTTTGCTTCATTTTTTTGTGGGGCTTTAGGGCTAGTCAACATCGAGGTCATTAGAGCCAATGCAAGCAGGGAAAAATGCAGTTTCGCACCACAGAGAAGAGCCGTAGAGACTCTTCCCCGTGTGGGAGACTCGCCGAATATCTCGACCATACCCACTAAAAAACCCTCCTGAATTTAACAAATATCTAAATACAAAGATGAAAGAAAAGAAAACTGTATAACAATACATTATATCACACAAAAAAAGGAAAACAATTTTTTAAATATTATATTTTCGAATTACAGAAACGAACGATAAAAACAAAGAAGACAGGAAAGATGAAAAGGGAATGCAAATTTTAAACCCTCCCGAGAACTTGTGGGAGGAGCCCCGATCTACTCATAAAATTCAATAGTTTATTAACATTAACCGTTTCATTTCCGAGAATTGTTGGTAAATCTGCAGCCAGACCAATTTGTCTCCGTATACTTGAGTATCTTCTGCAATCAGTTAGTAGGTGACGCACTGTCAGAGAACAGCTACACTCCTCACAAACGGGTTCATCATCAAGTAGTAAGAGATACCTATGAGTGAGAGGACAATGTCCTATGCGCAGGCGGGTCAGCAAGACCTCGTCGCGCCGGGCTGGCCTACAGGAACTGCTCCATGACTTAACAGAAGATTTGATAAGTCGGAGCTTATTCCTTTCAACAGCTAACCACTCATTGCTCCATTCACTCAGAATCCTTATCTTGACGGAATTTAGGAGATCTCGTTTTGGAACCGTGGAGAAATCCACGCGATTCCTGAGGCATGCCGTCTTTGCGGAATCGTCTGCTTCCTCGTTTCCTCTGATACCCACGTGTCCGGGAACCCAGCAAAACATCATGTTCTTTCCATCACTTTGCAGTGAGAAAAGTACATCCTGGATGTTCTGGATCAGCTTATCAGCTGGATACATGTTATAATAAAAATTAATATCGTCAAAAAAGTCGTACGGAGAAGAAAGCATGCAGATGCACGTCGAATCGACATTACATGCTTACTGGTTGGCAACATCATCTACTATAGGTTCCCTTTTCTTATCTTGCAGAATAGCTTCTTAAGCTGTGAGAGCTAATTGTGTACACTGTGATACAGAGCGTCGAAAATTCACGTCATAGCAGACGGATGTTAGCTGTGCGAGCTGAAATATTGTCTGTCCGGCTGGCAGCCAATACATCAGCTACCCTAGCCTTTTCACTGAAATAACATGGTCACCATGGCATCCACAGTAGCTAGTATTTATCACGTGGGCAAAAGCAAAACAAAACGCAGGTCAAGTAGCGATGTGTGTCGCATCCTAGGTGCTCAGTCGTCCTGTGTAGCTTTGTACTACCTAAATATGGGTGGAGTTTATTGGTTACATGAGAAAATAGCTTCATAACGAATCAGGAATGGTACAGGCCAATGCAGATTTCATCTTGTTACCTAAGATACACTACGACAGCAGGGTTCATAATTTAGAGATAGAAGTAAATTCGCTGTGCGCAAGGCGGGAAAGCAACGCACAAGTAATGCAAGATTTGTCAAGTTGGATGCCATTCTCTGCACAGACGTATTCCATACTCGCCCACTATGAATATTTTCATCTTGTTTTCTGGCTTACTTACGCACTCTTAATGAATGTAAATAAAAATGTTACAATTGTATAGTAAACTAGTAAAATTATACTGTAGCGTATAGCATCAATTACGTTTTATTTCTATTTACCTCTTTTTTACGGTCCAATAGAAAGAAAGACGTATAAAATAATAAATGCATTACATTAAAACGTGTAACATAAGATATTTAGTCTTAATTCTCGCACACTTACGCATATCGTCGAGAAATACTGGTATCCATCCTACTGTACCCGTTCATGCCCACTATCGACATGCCGTAATTTTAAAACGTAAAATTATATGATAATAGATGTTAAAAAAGAACTGAAAAGGAATTGCGAAAATCAGAGAAAAAATAATTTGGGCCAAAAATGGGTTAAGACTAGGTGCACACCGGCACCCGACAGTTAAAGGAACAGGTGAGCAGACGCATAGGTATAGTTACTGTGTATTTTCTGCAATTGTTTCGAAAAAAAAAACAGTTGCCGTTTGTGCATTAATACTTGGGAGGGAAGAAAGACCTGAACAAAAAAGTAGCTTTAGAGAATACCCAGTTTATCTTATACATAACTCAAGATTAATCAAGGAAAAATTTATTATTATTTTCGATGATCTTCGTTGTCATCGCAACAATTTTCTTTTTCATACTTTCGTAAGGATTTATCGACATTCCAGGAAATAACAACTGCGTTCGGATCCATTTCAGATCTCTCGCTTCCGAGTTCCATAAACAGAATTCACAACTCACACTCAAAGTCATGATACTTTACCTAAAATTATTCAATATGGCTGCCTGAAACAAATTACCAACCTCTACGAAACAAATCCTTGAAACTCACTCGCGAAAATTTCGAGGAAAGAGTGATAGGAAATTTTCAGGAAAAGCGTGGTCACAAACAATTTAAGTAATATCCAAATAAATATTAATAGTAGTCACAAAAGCGACTAATTGTTGTAAAAAAATACAAGTTAATAACACAACAAACAAAGGCATAAGATAATATTCGTTCCACACGCTCGATGCAGAAAGAACAGAACAGCGCTACTAGAGCAGGTGAACTGATTGTTGTCCGAGGTTGGTTATGAATTCAATTTCGAATGTCTTGCCAACAGAACGTGAGGTACCCTTATCACTACTCTTATGGACGATGGCGAAGTAAAAGCGTTGGCTACATTGAGTGCAGGTTCCAAACCAACATCCAGCCAGTTAAACTGACGATCAATAAATAATTTATTGTCAAGAGAGCTGTTACAAACTGCGTATGACCACGTTGAGGACAATAAAGTAATTAACTGCGACTAATACAACATAAACTAATGAACACAGTGCATTTCCGTTCATGTTTTTTTTTATTCTTAAGCTAAATTTCTCGAAGCAAAATTCGATGACTTTCACTGTACTCCGTTCCCTTCTCACCGTCATTGTCCCTCGCACAGCCAGACGCCTACAAAGGAACACTACAAATCCAACCCCAATTCCCCAAAGTCCCTTTCATCTCGATCGCTTTCCATTCCTCAGATATTATTTTCATTCATCGATATTTTCTTCATGAAAAATCAAAGTGATATTTTACATTAGAATTTTTATATAGTTGAGATGATCAGTTATGACTTATGAGTGTGTGAAAAATGAATCATTGTTGATAATCCATACTAACTATATGCCAAAATGTGTCTGTCTGCTACTTAATCACGACTAAACCACTGGACCGATCGTGATGAAATTTGGCAACGAGATAGTTTAGATGTCCAGAATGAACATGGGCCAGCCTTTTATTTTAAAATGTGCGATAAGAAAGATAGAAGTAGTTTTTGACAATAAATGTCGATAAAACCAGGGAAAATGAGTTATATTTGCTTACGCTGACTAAGCTATTCGAGATACGAGAGAACTATGAATGACGATATCGTTCGCCTCGAAGATTTCTACAGAAAAGCAATCTACAAAAATTACCTAAATTATCGATAAAACGTTATTAAGAATTGAAGTGATAAAATACTTCAATTTAAAAGAGTAATTTATGAAGATTGGAGTCATCATGAAATTTAATTTTTTGTTTTGTGCATGTAACAAAGATTTTAAAAAGTCTGTAAATCGTGCAAATTGGACGAATGGTTTCGATTTTAAGAGGTTTTAAATGAAATGGTGCTCTGAAAAGTAAAAAAAAAAAATCAGAGCGCCGGGTAATCAGCTAGTATAGAATAAATATTCTCAAGCAGTATATGTATTTATTACGATACACTCTCTAAATTCAAATAATAATAAATTCTAAATCTCTACAAATACCAGAAATCTGCCTTCATTTCAAAAGAACGGTTCCTGTCATGAAGGTTATTGAATGGTCTAAGGTGAAATAAAGAATGAAAATGAATATTTTGTTATTAAAAATTTTGTAATCTACGGAAAATTTCAAAGAAAATAAGTCCAAATATAATGCAATTCCCACTTTTTTTTTAACTTGGAAGAGTGAAATAGAAAGAAGAATTAAGACACTTAGTCGCCGGTGTGTACACTCCCATTTAACTCAACGCTGTCAGGCAGTCTTGAAACCATTGGTCCGGCTGAGAGTTTTGTCTGTCTGCTGTCATGGTGACCGGTGCGCGCACTCACAATGGGAACCGAGCGTTAGGACTGTTTGTCTCAAGAAGAAGAAAGACGCCGGTAAGAGGTATACTCCAAGTCATGTAACTTTGCCGAAAATTATGCAATATGGCTACCTAACACGAATTGCCAACTTCTGCGAATTCAAGTGATATCCAAATACATATTAATATTCGTTTCTGAAGCGACTATCTGCTGTAAAATAATCGCTCCACTAGCTGAATGAAGAAAGAACAGAATAGCGCCACCACAGCAAGTGCATTGAATTGGTGTCCGAGGTTGGCGATGGATTTAAGTTTTCAGTCATTCGAATGTCCTGCCAACATAACGCGAGGTACAAATATCATTACTCCTATGGACGCTGGCGAAATAAGTGTTGGCTACATTGTGCCCAGGCGCTATATCAACATCAACCCAGTTAGACTGACAATAAATAAATAAATAAATAAATGTCAAAAGAGCTGTTACAAACTGTGTATGACCACGTTGAGGACAACAAAGTAATTTACGGCGACTAATATTCAATAAACTAATAATCACAGTGCGATTATTATGATTTTTCTCTCGCTTCAAATTAAATTTCTCGAAACAAAGAAACATGACAAGTACACCCGTAATCTTTTGTGTCGGGACGCGCAGTGGCGATATTTCTTAACAGTGCACTGCTAGAAAAAGATTTGTGTCTCATGACGCGCCATAAGCTCCATCACCGCTCTGACGCGACCTCCACACGACACGACACTCCGCGATAGTGTTTGTCGAACAATAGTAGCTGACATGCTCATGACGTGACACGACGCGCTAGTGTGTATCCTGCCTAACAAGCGGGAAAATGGGGGGCTAGCTAGACATAATCATCATCGTAGTAAGAAAACGACAAGCACTTCATTTTGATAGACACTTTTAAGGCGTTTAATATATGTATACTGTATCAAAATTTTGCTCATGATTCAAAAGCGCGTGCAATCACACTCGTAATATTTATAATAATCGTTTAAGACAAAGCTTTCAAATATCAATCACAGACAGCAGCACTGTTCACGTAAAACTTGCAAGTTAATTGCACTCAACAGTGAGTGCTCAGAAAATGAGGTTATGTCTGGCAGCGCCTTCACGTAAACGTCGAAGTTATTATAATACAATGGTAAGCACGTTACCTTGTTAGACATTTTACGGCGTTTAATGCACTCAAACAGTAATAAAAAAAAAAGATTACCTTCTAGTCATTGACTCAAATCACAATGTTATCGCAAATAATACAGTAGTCGATGCTTGCATCCTGAATGGGGCGACGATACCCAACCAGCTTAATAGAGTGAGCCAATTGAATAAAATAAAATACAAATGAAGAATAAAATATAATATGAAAATAAAAAAGACTTATTTCGAAAAATTGTGTTTATTGAAGATTTCATTTTTAAAATAAAATAGTCATAAAAAATGGCACTCGAAGGTCGAGTGCTCGGACCTGCTGGTAATAAGAAAACGGACATTTGACATTGTTAGTTTTTTACATAGTCAAACTGAAATATCTCAAATTCCCCATCCTGGCCCAGATTTTCCACGGTTTTCCTTCGGGTAGAGGCGGATATTTTATAAAGACTCGGTAGGTTCTCGCCTGCGGGCGGCATCTATTGAAATAGTAATTCGCGAATTTAATGTTATTTAATAGTTGCGATTTATCAACAATAGTTTCCGAATTATTTATAGTTTGATAATAATACAAAATGACCTTATTGTTTTATTAAATACAATATTTGTTGCTATTATGTTAACACTATAACACGTGCCGAACACTTTTTCTGAACGTTGGGAGTATGTTGAAATGATAACTCCGTCTCTGCCTTAGGGACCTTGATCGGAATTGATGGAATACGTCCCTTGCTTGCTTCCGGTGAGTAAATTAGTTTATTGTCCTCCGCGTGGTCATACGCAGTTTGTATTGCTTCTTGACAATAAAGTTTAATTATTACTATTATTATTTATAAATGAAAATTAGCTCACCGTGTAGCCCTAGACCCAAAGGTGTGGGCAATTACGATTTTACTTCTACAGGAATAATAATAATAAATAAATATTTTTGTCAAAGAAGCAGTACAAACTGCGTATGACCATGTGGAGGACAATAAACTAATTTACTCTCCGGAAGGAAGCAAGCAAGGGACGTATTCCATCAATTCCGATCAAGGGCCCTAAGGCAGAG
>NNCF01126710.1:276601-319665 GCA_002313205.1 Laupala kohalensis | reverse complement strand
GTATATATATTATATATAGCAAATTACTTTTTCCAACTACTTTTGTTATTCTATTCACAAAAACGTAGTTTATTGACCCCTTCTGGACTTTTAAAATTAAAGAAGTAATAAAAACTTGCTCTCGAATAGTGCTGGGCCCTGCTAATTGTCTACACAAAATCATTCGGGTTTTTTTTTCGAAAAACACGTAGACAGGTTCGAAATGATACGTGAAAGTATGTGATGGAAAATACACTGATGAGTAGATGCATTCAATTTAATCAAGATAGGCAAAAATTGGCATAGACATCACTATCATTGTTCGTCTGTCAGGTAATGGAAACAATGTATACATTTTTCTTCCAAATTTGAATCCTCTTATCTTTCAACTGAAATTGCCATTGCTGTAAACAGTTAGTTGCTAAGTTCTCTTCGCAAAACTTGAAGTCAAGGTTTTCTCGTATAACGATTTTAGAATTTTATTTGTTTTGTGATTAAATATTATCCTTGCAATATGAGCCAGGCGCGGATACAAGGGTGGGGCATGACCCCTCCCCCCACAAAAAAAAGGAAAAGCGTTTATGATTTTCAAAGACGTTGACGCATTTGAACGATGTTACTGCAGTATATTTGCAGAAACGATTTAGCAACGCAAACGTGCTTTGGTTGCGAGAGTGGGTGTCGACGTGCATGACGGAAGATACTCTCGTGGGGAGAGTCGTCTTTGTAGGTCCACGAGTTACGAATGGCGGTTGTGTTTTAGCGGAACGCTTTGCGATGTTATGCTGCTGCATTTGTTATAAAACGAGGGTTCTCATGAGCAGACTGCTGCAATGATGAGATAAATAAAAATTTTCCATATAAATTATATTATTTTGAGACCAGCCCCTCACAATTTGACCAGTATTATCTATTAACGTTGATAGTACATTGTTGAATCACCAGCCCGTGGCGGAAGAATAACCACTGAATAGAACGCGAACGTAACAATGAGGATGGAAGTATAAAATTTACTACACGAACGTGAGCCATCGTAACTTGACAATTGTATAAAGAGAAAATATTAGCCGTTTTCACAATCCCAGTCGTGTAACTTAAATATATCGAGGAGTGAAAAGTACTTGGTAAAAAAACGCTCTTTCTAGAAAAATAACGACTTATAAGAAAAATATTCTACGGTCGATTTTTCAGTAAATCACATCTTTTTTATCGTATTGTATATTGGGTGATGTATTGACTATCAGTCGCAACAAAGGAGCCAAACACATTTTAAAAGGCTCATTTCCTTGAATGAATATTACTCATTGTTGTTCTATAGCAACGCTAGACATGAATTTTCACCCGTCTGTTCCTTTGGCTTCCTTCTACCAAGTCGTAATCAAGCGGAGACCATAAGTTTAGTCGCTCTTCACATTTGACAATTTGCTATTGACCATTATTCTAAAATCATTAAGTCTTCAGGAATAGGAAACGAATTTGGCATCGAGGCAAAAAAACTGGAATCGAGATTAGAATCAAAAAAATCTTTCATTGTCATCAGTACTTCAAATATTAAATCTATTTTAAATATTAAATTACTAATTTAATATTTTCGCATGCAAATTTTGTAAAAGTTTTTAAAAATAAAACTATAAAATTACTGTACAATAATAACTACCAGTCTCTACACTACAGACTGGTAAAATACTCTGGCCTACAAACCTGGAGGTTGATTAAATTAAATTAGAACTCACCAATTGTCCCATATTTGACTACTTTCCGCTTCCAAGTCTGATTATTCTTTTCACTCCCGTGACCATCCACATCAGTAATGTTAACTGCATTAGTTTCTCTACAATTATCGTTTAATGCCCGTTTCATGGTTAATAGTATTTTTTAGGAAATTTTACTACAGAATACCTTCACGAAAAGAACTTACATTCCGGAGACAAGATTTACAGAGACCCTGGTGGAGCGGAGAATTCGAGAGTGGAACCTGGGTTTATCAAAAATTTCAGAGTTTACTCGGAAGTTGGAGAGTTTGCATAACCTATACATAAATCAATTTTGTTCTTAAAATTATGCTCTATGTAGTTTCGATTTGGTACAGTTCTTTTTCTTTTCGGTTTAACGGAATAATTCTTTAGAATTTAAGAACCTCCCGCGGATGCGCACATGATTTTATTCTTTTCCTTGAAATATTAAATGTTTCTGTACCTCAAAAAGTTGAATAACATTTTTGCATCTTTCACTTTCCCCTGTCGCCCAAAAATTTAAAAATAATCTCGAAAGTAGGTCGCACTGCACATTAATTAACACTTAGATGACCTAAACTTACAATTTGCTTTAGAATTTTCAAATATTTTCTGAGGGGATGTTTTCTGGGACGCACTATGTCCAAGACTATTCTTTTATTATGACCCCCCCACCCTAAAATATTAGTCTATATCCGCATGAAAAAGAAAATTCTTTCGAAGAGTCACTGACAAGTTACGGAGATGTTAAGCAAATCAGCTGTAATAAAGCTAATTATTTCAATTGAATTTTATTTGTGAACGTGTCTCAGACCATAAGATCTTCTCTTCCACCATTTCATTTGAATCTAACTACATTATTGCACGCTACGTCTAAGTTTAAAAATACTGAAATTAAAACAGAAGGAAAAAAATAGTAATACATACACGCTGAAAATACTACACATAGTATGACACAATGAAAGAACTGTAGTTAAATAAGAACAATAAATATTCGACAAGGAAAGATACATGAGAACGTAATACCCAGAAAATAAACAAAAATTCTAAAAATGTTTTTATAGGGGTTCACGTACAGTTTAACACGAAATTTCATTTGTGTACATCCAAAAATTCATCTCAAACGGTTTGTAATACCATCCTTTGCTAGAAGCTCTACTTGAATAAGACTTGCGGCTAAAAGAAAATTAACATTCAAGGATTTGCCAAGATGGCGCTATGCTAAATACACGGTCACCATCCTCAAATAATTAACCTTAACAATACAATATGTTGTTAAAACATACTAAAACCCAATTTTAACTGCATTTCGCAACTGGCATTAAAATAACGTCTCTAAAGCATTAAATTCACTTCATCGTAATATTGACACTAGCGTACGGAAATACTCAACAAAACACTGAGTTTAGGGCACTACATACTCACCAATCTGATCCAGGAGGCGGATTTCATATTGCTGAGCCCCTAGTCTCACCGTTACTTCAATAAACGCTGAAAAATATTCAAATGCTCGTTGAAAAACTACAGAAAAATAACTTTTAATTCCACACATTATTCAGTCCCGATTTACTAAAATGAACTCACCATTCATGGATGATTCTGTTTGGCGGCAGGAAGCTCGTAGATCAATATTAATAATGGACCAACACATTATTGGTCTGAATCTGAATATGACATATGTCGTCCATCACCACAAATGATGAAACTGCCAACCACTGCCAACAATGATTCTAACGACACAAAGTTATAGTCTTCACCCACAATCTCTCTTCATTGGCATCACATGAATATTGCATTGGAAAATAAATCCAGTTTTCAATTTTAGGTAGGGCAGAAATTTACAAGTAATTTCGAGGTAACATATTACGGGAACAAAGATCAAAGTAGTTTCAGAACATTGGACATTGATTTAACATTATGATCCTATCCTAACCTTTTTCTTCGTATATCCTTCCGCGAGTACTGCTACCTCCACCATCGCCTCCATCTTCACACTTAAACAGATTTTCTTAGAACGGAATCGCCGGGTCTAACAAATCTAACATCGCCGACTGTGACCGAACAATTGTTTATAATTGTTCATTTTAGGGTATGATAATTATAATATAATAATAACCCTAATATGATAATTATATTATGATAATTATAATATAATTATCATACCCTAAAATACTAATATAAACGGTGGCGGAGAGAAGAAAATAGTGCGGAACAAAATTTCTTTATAACTACCGTAAATATGAAGAACAAAGAATACGACTTATATTTATGGAACCGCAATAATATTTGTAGTAATATGGCGTCTATGATTTTTTCGAACCCCGATAGGACCATATTCTTATATTTGGCCCATTGGAGAACACAAATGATATATGCGTTTCATTCGTAGGATGAAAACTATTTTTGATATAAGTGTTATTGAAATACAGTAATATCAGATTGAAATAGTATCGCTGATTTAAATTTTGTCACGTTGGTGCCCAAAGGACTACTTTACTATATTCATTATTGTTACTTCTTTTGTGAAAATATATACGGCTGTCATACCAAACAAATGCTACGGTCCGACGTTCGCCTCTTCGAGTTTTTTTAAGCAAAAACTTTTTTGTCCTACACCCGAAAAAAGCCGATTCCGTCCCCTGAAGTTCTACGTGAAATAAACCTTCATTCTAGGTCTAGGGCGCGAGGTTCGTTCATTCCCGATAACGCGCAGGTATATTTTACGTATATCGACGGGCACCAATGCTTGTATTTAATAAAACGACTTATATTCTAGATTAAATAGTAAAACTACATGAAACGTTCATAAAATTAATTGCATATTCACCTTTGAATACAATAAAGATAATCGTTTTTTTTTACATTTTTCTTCACACCTGTTTTGGCGCCCCCTGAAAACTTGTGAAATATCAAACAATTCTCCCTGTGCTCGCCTTTACTGATTGGACAAACTGCATATTTTCCAAAAATATGAGAATTTCCGCATTATATTTCCTCCCGACTGTTCTCTCTTGCTTAAGGTCTCAAATGCAGAGCCAGTGCAGAGCAATGCAAGGTCACGTGTCAAATCACATAATGAAATGGTGTTTTTCCTTCTAAACATAACATTTCAGATTTTTTAAATTTTTTGTAATCGAGTCGTATATTAAATGCATATCAAAAGAGAAAATATCAGATTTTCTTGATAAGCAGTTTTTGATTTATAAACTTCCACGTATTCAAAATTTGTTTGACAGTGCATTGTAAGTTTTAAACTAACACTTATGTCACAGTAATTGGTGTAATTATCTTCCGTGTAAGATGAGTTTTCTTCTAACTATCCATCACAGAAATCACACATTTCAGAATAAAAAATAATTTAAAACCCAATAAGTCCACCCTCACATTTTTGAATGTAATGCACTTTACACACTATTTGGTTTCACAAATGCAGATTTTAGATGACATCAGGTTTTGTAGATGTTTTAAGCTAGTTACTAATCCATGTACTCAACTGTTCCATGCTTTCACATGAAAGAGGAACTTACCAACATTTTCAAAACAATTACTTTAAAAGTAGGGCCAACAATACACAATTATTGGAGAGGGTAAAACTAACCTCACATAATTGTTGGGGATGAGTGAGAGCTGTATGTGGAGGGGAGAAGGGGATTTAAAGAATGGAAATTTTACCCAACATATGGGCATCGCCAGCCCTTGTAGAGATAAGTGACATAAAATAGGTAAAGATAAACCTCTGAGAATATTCCCAAAAAATGTTTCCAGGAACTTTCACAAAATACATATATACCTGGGAAGATATACGTATCTATCGATATGGTGAAAATTCAATTAGGAAATTTAATACTTACAGCTGTCAAACCAAGAAATATTAATTAATTCACCTCGTATCATTGTTACAATACTAAAATAATTTAGTGTAACTAGAAATATTCACATTTTCTAATTGTTTAACAAAAATTTTATAAACAAATTCTATTCAAGCAGTGAAGTATTTTCAAAAAACATTGTTCTCAAACTTTATTTCTGTTTACATAGCAGAGGACATGTGATTGTCGAAGTGTATGGTGAATTCAACAAAAAATTTAGAGCAACTACTTTCACACTAAGCTGAGTTTGTTTCTAGTTAGTGAAGCAGCAAGAAAATTAAATGGATTCCAAGTGAAACAACCTCAAAACACTTGAGTGCTGATGTAGAGGAACTAGAATTTTACATTGGATTTCTCTATTGTTTTAAACAACTTTTCTTCAAAGTAAATAATCTTCAGAACCATGTTCGTAATGCATTACATATAAATACACAATGTATATGGTGTGCTTTACAACCAAGAGAGAATGGACTAGGTTAATGTTTATAATCAATTTATTAATTCTCAGGTGCAGCTCTAGGTTTTCAGATGCCCTAGGCGAAAAACCTTTCTGCACCCCTATTATCTCAACCGACCCCCTGTCCAAAGTTCAAACCAAAAGCTAGATGGTGACAGCACTGTAATATCGATGTCGCTGACCCTTGGTGCCTACAGGGCTAATTATACTCACACTCAATTACATGAAGTAACTGAAAAACAGGAGGTTGTTGTCTAAAGCAAACCTCATATCTGCGAAATAAAGTCTTTGGACTTTCTTTTGTAAATGTTTTCCCACAGCATGTAATTTATCCCAAAATCTTTTGTATAATTCAGTCATTGGTTTAGAATGTAAATATTCAAAATATGATGAAGGAAAATATTTATTTTTAGAAATACCATTGGAACTGTAGGAACAAAGTCAGAATGCCTCCAACCCCAACAAAGTCTCCCCTCAAACACAGAATGCTGTGCACCAACCTACACAGAAATAGTTACGCCACTGATGGTGTGTGTTCCAGCATTAGGTCACTACCCACTACAGAAAACGAGACTACTGCAGTATTTGACTTGATGAAAACGTTATGCCAGTCAGAGGTGGGGCAGAATAGGGGGTTTTCATACTGAATTAGTTATTCCCATTTAAATAAACAAAAAATATCCTGAATTACCTTCAACTTCTTTTTCTAAATGAATGGGGCACAGGCGCACGTACATTTTGGTTAATGAGGATAAACCGTGTGCAAAAAAAAAAAAAAAAGAAGAAGAAAGAATCACCTTCTTTTCCGTCCTAGACAGCTGCCTAGGTTGTCTATATGAATGAACCGGCTCTAATAATTCTGCATTTGATAGAGGTGAGAGGATTATTGAAAGCCTTTACTTAAGAGAACCTTCTTTATTATTATTATTCATAGAATACATCATAAACTCTTAGTTTACGTACTACAATTCATAATACTAACTTGATTCTAGCTTGTATTAATAAAAAACAAATGTCAAAGAATGGTCATATTGAATATTTGGAGTACATAAAGTTGGTCATAGAAATCTAATTTGCTAAAAGTTTTTAAATCATTGCAACCTATCCCGAGTTACTTTTGGATCGGCAAATTGCAGTCAAGTGGCCAGTGTTTTTGTTTCACGGTTTATTTGCTATTGGTTCCCTGAAATCTATATACTCCTGCAAGTGTAATGATATATTTCAGGTTCATATGGAATTGAAAAATTCAGGAAGTTTTCTAATTTTTCTTCTTCTAGAATTTGAGTGTCTCAAGAACAAAATTGTGACCTGCAACAAAAATCACGACAAATCTACTTATGACATTTTTGTTGAATAATCATACAGCAATATTAAGTAAATGATTAACATTACCTGATATTCTTAACTCTATTTTCATAATAGCTGCATACTTTTCGTCAGAGGGATCATGTTTTTTAACAAAGATAGTATTATAAACCTCCATTAAAATTAGATTGAAATTCTGTCAAACTAATGTTTTTATTTGATTGTGCCTCAGAAGATATCCACCTTCACATGTGATCACTCCTTCAAAACTTAGAAAATTATTTACAATACAACTAATTGTACAAGTAAAATTGCAAGCACAATCAATTTTATCATCACTTTAACAGTATTCACATTCTCTGTGAAAATGTCCACCATTTATTTCAACAGTTCTTTGTAGGTAGGTCTTCATAAACCATTCTTTAATATGTTCACACTCTTACTGATAAATTGTGAAGGAGTGTCAGTTTGCAAATTCCTTAAAGAGCACTCTATGTTACAACATGAACACTGATATTAAGGTACCATTTTTCATTATTGGGACTTCAACATGCTCCACAATTAAGCTAAGTATGATCTGCACATTATCTATAATGTTTCCAAGGTATAATGATTTATTATTTCTTAACACAAAGATTTTTCCATTTTTATATTTCCTCAGTTCCTATTATTTTGATCTTCAGAATATTGGGGCATGTCTGAAATGATACCACTATTCTTTGAAATATTTTCCCTTAATTAGATTCCAGTACTAAATCTGTCAAGTATATCTTTTGATTTAATTTCTTCATTCATTCTCAAATTTTCAGTGAAGCGTTTCTAGTTATGAGACAAATCTAGCCCCTGTTAATTTGGCAGTCATTCAAACAATTAATANATAAATTGTGAAGGAGTGTCAGTTTGCAAATTCCTTAAAGAGCACTCTATGTTACAACATGTTAATTTGGCAGAGTCATTCAAACAATTAATATGTTTTTCAATAAAAGTCGACTTGTGTTTTCTTCCAAAACTATTTTCATCTGCTAATATGCGATTCGTATTAGCTTGAATTCACTTTCTACAGTAGCACTTGAGGCTGAAATTCAACCACATCCCAAATCACTCTTTTTAATGTATGTCCAAAGAGGTAATGTTCCCGATCCTTCTGTTGGTTAATGTGGCACTTTACCATTAAGTTCCTCTGACCATTTCCCCAGTGCACTTGTACCAATATTTAAAAAACGTTTTTTGATTAGATTGAAATTTGCAACGTTTTTGTGGAAACTTTTGTTAACCATTTTTTCTATAGAAACATTTCCATTAATGCAATTTTTAGATAACATTTAGTTTCATTTAAGTTTGGAAATTTCCCATACGTTTCCCTTTCTACACATCAACAGATAAAAAAACATTAACATCCTAATACTACCTAGATGAGGAGTTATGATTCTCCATCGTTTATCAAATGGAAGGTAGTTGTGTACAATTATAATTTATGACATCTGGAAATAAAGAATGCGGGTACAAAATGCTTGATATCTAATATTGCAATATAATAAAACAAAAAAAGCTGTGAATGAAACAAGAAGTAATATCTTCATATTTTCAGAACTAATAACAAAGAAGGCTCAGTTGGCAGAGCACCAAGGTTTCTTCCCCAGTGAGGAGAGGGAACGTTCCCCATACCTCAACATCCCCACTGACTCTCAGGCGACCTCAATCTGCTGTAAATTGAGAATCAGGTCAAGACGTGAGCCACATCTCTTCCTTCTAGTGTTGAGGCTAAGAAATTGCCGAGTTCTCCTTCCTATGAATCCCATGGACACACCTTAGGGCCTGCAGTGGCACTGTTCAACTTTTTCAACTAATATAAAAAACCATGGTGATACTAATTAGAAATGTAATGTGCCGTAATTTAGTTTTTAAATAATTAATTTATGTAAATAAAAATTGAATTACATACATACAAAAACGAGGGGGACCCAGATTATTTTTTCATCAACTTGGTGTCAATCTATCCAGTTGTGTCAAAACACAAACTGGTCCCTTATTTGCATAAATCTTATAAATGTGATTTTGATTTGTCGAATAATGTACAAAACAAAGGATCAAAACATGTTGTTAATATTATCAATATCATCTTGTTTCTGAAGATAATAAATTTTTGGTAAATACGGCTGATTGATTTTTTTCCGTCATTCTGTGCAATATTTAAAATTTCCAATTCATATTAATGTGATTATTCTGAATAGCCATTCTTCATTAAAATAATTGCTTCTTGAGAATGATATTTTTTGTTCAGTTTCTCCCAACTTTTTGCCATTTTCTTTAGCCCCAGGTTGCTACAAAACCTCTTCCCACATTTATTTGGGCCAAATAATGCTCACAAAATCTTGAAACTTTTTCCGTATGCGTTAATTTGGTATTTAAGGGCACCTCCCCAAATTCATTTTGAGAATAAATTTGATGAAAATTAGGTAGCAAAAATAACTAAATGACTACCAATTGAATCAAATAATATTTAGATCAAAAGCTTATCTACACAATCACCTCTCACAAAGTTATTAAATTTTTCTCATCTCCACCATGACCAAACAAGTTGCATTCTGGAAAGTAACAAGCAACAAAGTTAAGGTACAATAAAGTAGTAATAATTGAATTGCTTAGCACTTACCAACAAAAGTCATTGAATCCAAAAATACAAAATAAATTTCTTATCCTTCTATTCTTAAGTATTTGAAGCAGTTTTCTAAGCAAAAATTTAAGTCATTTAACCAAGCCATTAGTAAAAATAAAACAATTATAATTTATTAAAACACAATGTTTTTTAATTATTAGCATTCTACACAAAGAAGTCTTTGTATGACTAAGCTTTTCAGAAAACAATATTGAGACTTCTTCCTTATTTGAATTACCCAGCAACGACAACATAATTATTCCTGTCACAACTGCAGACATATGAAACGTTACAATTGCTGTTGCATCGTTTACAGGGGATGTCTGCATCGTCCTTTCAATGCAAAGCAAAAGAATACTTCAAAGCTTTCAACCCAAACTAATAAACAGACCAAATTACTCACAATTCAAAAATCTTTAGTTTTAACGATTACTAATCAAGTAATTTATTGTTTAATGACTTATGATAAGATTCAGACCATGAACCCTGCTCTTCCACTAACTATGAGTCAGGTGAGGAATTTGGAAATGGGAGATGTTGGGTTGGCAGGAAATGCAAGATACCAAACCACAGATTACATACTGACATAAGTATAAAACAGACTCTTATGTGGAGTAGGTGAGGGATTTCCCAGCTGCAAATCTCACCAAGTTCGGCTGAGCTGGAAATGGAAATGCAAGCTCTACCGCTCAGAGGTATTGTAGTAGCTAAAGAGCTACCACAACACGACTGCTGTTGGACGTACCATTACAAGCGTATAAAACATATCACTTGTAAGAAGTTTTTACAACTTCCGCAAACAAATTAACAGCTGACTACACACATAACATTAATCAATGAATTAATATTATCATTTATTTATATAAATCAACAGTATAGACTTGTACAATTTTTAATTAAAGAGAAGCATCCTTGTTAGTCTTACTTTCCAAACCACCTTTAAAACATATCGCAACTTTGAATAGTTCATTTCAATTCATTCCTGAACACTATTATCATATTCTTAGAGAAATCCCCAAGTGCACATCTACTTCTAACTCATGAGCAGACTGTAATTAAATATCCAATTCATCTTGCAACAGAATTTGGTATCACTTCCTGGTGTCACAATTTTGACATTCACAGAAGTGACAGATTTTTCAGTCAAATATAAGCTGGCTCTTACACTCTTAACAATTTAGTTTGGATTAAGTACAAACTACATTGTTCACAAAGAAAAAAATCATTTTTATGGGGTCTGAGACCCCGATTTCAATTTGGAGTCCCTCCCTGTTATTCCAACTTCTCCATCCCTTCGTCCAGTCGGCAGGTCTATATAGGAAATAAAAGGTCAAAAATATTTCAATCAGTTTTTAATATCCTATTAACTAAGCCTGTCACACTCAAAAGCATCAAGATACTTTATGAATCGAGAGTATTAAAATAAAGTAAACATTACTAGATCTAACTAACAACTCTAAAATTCATTCAGTTACTATACTTTTAGAATTACCAACAATATCCTTTAATTTCCAATTTAAAAATTTAATTCATCCACCATTCCAGGATTTCTTGGATTCAAAATCAAACTGCAATCCTCCCTTTCGGAGGCAAAGAGTTCACCACAAGAATTTACTCTTACACCCATTGGGTACTTTCCACAATAAGTGAAACTGAAAAGCGATTCAATATGTCTAGTGAAAAAAAAAAAGTAAGAACGGAATGAACACTGATGTTTACCTCACCAAAAGGGGCTTTTGCAAAATAAAATTAAGAAGATTGAGAAAGTCATTTCATAACTTGTTTACGAAGTGAAATGACAAGTACAGCATAGGATGTCAACAAGGAAGTGTACTTGGATTTATTTATTTGGTAAGTAGTTAGAAATCAGTTGAGAGAATTATTGCTATTTTGAAGCATAAAAGCAATTTTTTTTTTGACACAGACTTAGGAACAATTTACTATTGTTTACAATGGAATATTCTTAGGTATATATTTCTTCCATGTACCCCACAACATGGAGACGATACGTGATAACTTCCAGTCAGGTGAAAACAGCAATGAGCCAAGAATTGAACCCGGGAAATCTACTTTGATCACAGGCGAGTTAACCACCACACCCCCTTCCCGTTTGCCTTCAACAACTGTACACCATTTTCACCCAGACTACATAAAGCAGGAGTCCTGGGATCGATTCCCAACTTGTCACCATCTTTATCTGACTGAAAGTTATCATAGAATATTCTTATGTTCATAATTGTTAAAGAATTATACTTTAGAACTCATTCTTAAAACTACTCTTCAATCAGAATATTCTTTTAAACTTTAGGATTATACACTCATTTTACATTCCATAACAATTTCATTCCCCTCATATAATAGAGGGAATAATAATGCTCGTTCATGTCCCAGTAACTTCACTTTAGAATATTAATTCATTTTGACATATTTCAGCTCCTAAAAACAACAGTGATAGATAGTCAAAGCCTTTACACATATCTCAATACAGACCCTAATATGTGCCCATGGGCGTTCATAGAGGGTAGTCTCAGCATTAGAAGGGGAGGAAAGATGTCACCAGCATCTCATTCTCGTTGGTTTAAGGCGAGACCTGCACTCCAAGCTATTCAAATTTACGAGATTTTTTTTAAATTATAATAAAGAGAAAAATCTGTTAATAGTACAGTACAAACAGAATTTTGGAACTCATTTGAAATACACAAGAGTATGTGAAAGCAGAGTGCAACCATTTCCTGATTTATGTATCTCACCTCACAAAATTAAATTAACTTTCTAAAACATGCGGTGAGAGATAAAAGTGATGTGAAATTCTACAAAAAATTTACAACAAATGAAAGTAATCTTCCATCACTTTTGCAACTTCAAAGTCGCTTGTTTCTTGAATTTAAATGTTTTCTCGACAAGATGCAATGTATCAAACCATCAATCATAATAGCAAATATGTCATTTAAATGGTTAGCGAGGTATGTTTTAAAAGTTGAAATCACAATAAGAACATGTTACTCATATTACTTACACAAATTTAAGATATTTTAGCGATTTAATTCCATTATGCTAGTGCTACCTTAATCCCCAGGTTAGATCCTGTATTCTTTTTATACAAGACAGAGCAGGTCTGGGAGTCACTCTGGATGCTGAGGCATAAGAAAACTTAATTTCAAAAGGATTTTACTAAATGATAAAGATAAATTAAAATTTATTTACCAAGAGAGCGTAAATGGAAGGTGACCATGGAGATATTAAATAATTAAATACTCTACCTTTATAACGCTTAAAAATTATATTTATTCATAAACACAATTATACAAATTATTCGTGACTATTTAATTACATTAGATATACTGTAAAGGAGGTACCAATAACATTCAGCGAGATACAGTGATACACACTACAATCATATTCATGATACATAATTAGGGGAACTTATGAAAAAAGATAAATAAATCAACAGTTCTTACACTTAACTTCTATTATACTATTTATGCAATATTATTACAACTCTGTATTCACCATTGTAAAGATATAAGATCAATAAATTAGCACATCTAAAACAGGACCACAAAAATTCTCACTTAAGAATCCTAAAAAACAAACTTTTCAGACAATCTCTCATTTATTCTCATTACTAGGATTGATTTTGAGAATCTTAGAAGAATCAAATATTCTGTAATTTGAGCATCTAGAAAAATTCTATCAATACAAGCATATACTTCACGTTATTCAACCTCTATTTCTTCTATTCCATTCATCAAGCCACACAAAACGTATTCGTAGAATGTCATTTATCCATCCTTTTCAGTGGCTAGTTCTCAAGTAACTCTTACACGATAATTTCCAATCCAAGGTCCAGACATGATTGTAGCAAGGATTCCACAGGAGAGCGGCCATATAGCTGTGATTTTATTATACATAAAAAATTCACAGTTGTATGGCAGCTGACCAGAGAATTCAACTTCTCCCACCAGAAACCGACTTTCACAAAAATAATTCATCACAATTGTTGATTCATGGGATGTCTCACACAAAAATTACAAGTACACATGAAACTCATTTCTATAGCAGTATTCTCCTTTAGATAATAAACTACAGAGTATTTCCATAGTAATATCAATATAAGGTCTTGTGGTTGCTTTCATCACTCCCAATTAATGAATTAGAACTATTAACTTTGAGAAATATTCAGATTGCAAGCCTTTTAGCAGAAACGGATGTTGGTGGGGAAAAAAACAACACTGAATTTATGGGTGAATGAGTGAAGGAAGATAGTCTGCCAGGGGAGAGATATTGCCCTAGCACCATTATACACATTCTTGCTGGAAATATATTTTTTCAAATCAAAATTTATATTGAATGCTCTTTGAATACCACATATGACAAGAAAGGAAATAAAATATAACTGAAAAAAAAAAAAGAGAAAATATTCTTTTCAACCTTTACCTGCAAATTTTAATACTGATGCAAAACAAATACTTTCTCCATCCTTCATCACGAAAATCCTAGAGACTTGTAATTTCCTTAGAAAAGTAGAAAGGTAAGTGCCCAACTACACCCCCCTTCCCCGGGCAGCTGTAGCCAAACCCTAATTTCACATACTTGGCGAGAGCTTCAAGTTCAATCCCTTCCATTTAACCATTTAATATCTATCAAAGGAGCTTCTCCTGGAGGTGAAGTACACATGTTTGATAATGTTTTTGGAAAAAGTGCCACCAATTTTGATGTGTTTGAACAAGTGGCGAGTCCTTTAGTTGACAGAACTGTTAAAGGATTTAATACTACAATTATTTCATAAGGTCAAACATCTGGTAAGACTCATACTATGCTAGGTGACAATCATGAAGTAGGAATTATTCAATTGGCTGTGAACTCAATGTTTGACTTCTTGACTCAATCAGGACATGAATTTCTTGTTAGAGCATCATATATGGAAATTTACAATGAAAAAGTAAATGACTTGCCTGATAGGCAGAATGTAAATCTAAAAATTTGAGAAGATGGATGAATTGTAGCAAGTAGACTAAAAGAACTTGTGGCAGATACAGCTAACGAGTCTTTTGAAGAGGAGGGGACAAAAAACACACAGGATTGGTGAAACTAATTTGAATGAAACTAAATCGCACACAATTTTCCAAACAATTATTGAAAGCCGATTAAGTGATGATGGGGAAGATATTTATGTCTTGAAAAAATTGAGTGTCCTTCAATTCTCCTTCACCTGGAGGTAATGACTGTTTCAGTTTCTCTGCTTTTTCTTTATCCGTAACAAGGGCGTACAAAAATCTTGAACACCACAACTTAAATTTCACATTCTCTGGGTTCTTCTTGGTTTTCACAGACTTGGCATCCTTTTTTCTCGCAGACATAAGAAACTGCTTAATTTCACGCAGCATGAACTCAAGTTGAGTTGACACGTGCACACGATTTCTCATAAGCTAAAACTAAAAGAAATACAGATAGTTGCAAAATCATAAATTGCATAAGTCTACAACATAAAGAGCACAAAAACCTAATACTGATTCCTAATAACCCACACAATAAATACTTAAATACATATTCACGTGAAGACGTGAACTCACCACAACATCGAAATCCTTCAGAAGAATTAGAAGCAGTAGAAAGCAATTTAGAAGAGCAGGAAAGAATAAACAGTGAACTTCAGCAACGCATTAATACGCTAATGAAATCGCTGTGTCAAAACCACAACATAAGAAAGGCCAAGAATAAGAGAAATGCTCTGTTTGTAGAAAACAATATTCAGTAATTCCCATAAGTTCTGAGATGGAAGAAGAATTACAGATTTTTTTCCTGAATCTGGAAGTGTTGAAAATGGTGTCAACCATCATGAAGTTTCAAATTGAGCATCGAATTAAACTTAAATATTTTAAACATGTGAAATCAACTTATAAAAAGCATGTGAAATCCTATGAGATGGCTGTTAAAGAGAAGGCTCGTCTTAGGCTAAATTAGCTCATTTGGAGGAACAACAAAATTCTGAAGCATATCTCTGCAGCCTTCATTTTTGAGAATGAAACATGTTTAAAAGTTCAAGACCAACTTCATTTAACTTCTATCGCAGAACATTTCCCATTCTGAAAGTACAAGTATCTTCTTGAATAACACTCTTCATCCACAGCAGGTTCCCCACTTAAAAGATCTGGGCAGATCGGCTCACCCTCTCATCACATAAGAAAACCTTAAATAATTCACAGACCTGAATTTCAGTTTCAATATCAAAGCTTTTGATTACTCTTATTCATAAGCAAACCTTGTTATCAGTACATGGTACACTCCTTATATAATCAGTTTCAAGGAAGAGACTTTCAGTTGAAGTTCTAAATAAGACCCAGACTAAAAAATTAGCATCCATAGACCTTTCCAAAAACATCAAAAATTAAATATTCATAAAACACTATTAAAAATTTTCCAAAGTAAAGAAAGGGTTACATGAAATCAAGTGCCCCAGATGAAATAGATATGAAGTCCAAATTAACGCAAGCTTTCAAATCCAACTAATTGAAATTAATTATTTAAATTTTCAAGTGACCTTCACCAGTTAGCAATTATAAGAACAAATTTTCACCAAAGCTTTGAGCAGCAATGTATGGACTCAAAGAAGTGTTCAAATAGGAATAAAAACCTCTGAAATATCTTGTCATCAGCATTGCAGGTTGAGGTGACCAGCGAGAGAGCGGCCATACTGCTGTGATTTTAGATCAAACCAAAAAATTCACAGAAATATAGCTGCTCTCTAATGAGTCAAGTAACAACGGTGACCTGAAATGAAAGTTAAGAGCAGGAAATGCAATACATAACCTCCTGGAAAATACAAATAAATTTAAGTTACTTTAAAATAATTCCAATTTACACAAAAGCTTGGGGTAAAAATATAGTGATAACATCCATTTAATATGAACAACAGGAAACATTACATACACCCGAAAGCAGTACCATACCAACCACTTCTTACTAAAAAGCGCAGGAACCATTACACCCATTGTTGCATTACACATACTACTTATAGCTTACCAATTCCCAGAAATTTAACCGAAACTCTTAGATGAAAAATAAACCGAATAATGAAAAATAACAAAATAGAAGTATTTATGCACAAAAGTAAAATTTTCGGTAAAAGAAATACATAAAAATTCATTAAAGATAAAATTCAAAAATCTACGAAGCTACTAACAACGATAAATTAATAAGGATCAAAAATCGCAATATTAATCATTATTGCCTCTGTAACAAAATTCCTGATCATCCACATTAAAAAGAAACAGACAATATGCTTTTCCGTGCAAAAACTCCCATTTTCACTAGCATGTGCGCGTTTTAAGTACTCCACCTTCATGCATTATTGAGTGCCGGACAAGAGAATCATCGAAAAGAACGCCGCTTCGCAATTTTTAAAGGAACTGGACAGCTTCCAGCAACTAAATGGCTCTACAAACACACTAACCTGTAATAAAACTTGACCTAATGTACGATACGCATGGGCGGATAGTAGTACTACAGAATCACAATTCATTCAAGTACATTCGATACAGGAAGGTCATTGCACTAAAACACGCTGAATAATAGATACACGCTCGAGTCAGCATAATACCGGGATGCGCAGTCTCTGAAAACATTTCCATCGCAGGGTACGAGCTCCAACTAAATCTAGCTAACTCAGGAACAAGAATCAGCACAATAGATGCGGCGAAAGCGAAATACAAACTGTTTGAAGTGCGCTTCGTTCCTTGGCGTCCTCACCCGGCGTCATCGGCACAAAGTTACACGAGCTTCCGGTTCCGGTTCCCATGCAAGTACTTAAAAACACCCCTATGAAATAACAAAAGAATAATTAGTGCGTGCTCGTGAAGAGCGCTCTGTTTGAAATAGAAGGTATTGAAAATAACTAAAAATAATTAAAAAAATTGTGTATGTTCTCCAGTCGTTTTCTAATTCCCTTGGTCGAGTATCCAAACCTTTTATAAATATCTCCTTCATGGAACATTACCACACATTAATAGGAAATTTTAGAACTTTTTTAATACATAGACATTTGTGCAAGAATAATCATGTTCTGAATAAGATTCTATGTTTGTTTGGAGCTGACTTTTGGACTGTTAAATGACGTTGCAGAACTAATTGGGAGGATGCAGCAGTGAATTTAAGAGGGAGGAGTTTTTCAGGTTCAAGCTTCACTAATAGAAATGAAAAAGATAAAATTTTCATGTATATTGTAGAAAGATAAATTATGTGTGTTATATAGGCCTACTTTTCACATTGGGGAGTAAATCCTTAATTGTCCTAGAACTGCATCATGTTGCTTCTAATTTTTCATAATACCTCCACATCCCTGGAGATCTAAATCCCCTCACACACACACACACACACACACACAAAAGAAAAAAAAGAAACTGAAAATTCAAATGGAAAGGAAGCAGCCAATGTGCCAAACGTTATGGGATCTATTTCTCTGGAAGGGGTGAGTGGTTTAATTCAGTTTCCTTTATTACTGTAACTAGGAAACAAGTTTTATTTTTCATTTTTTCCACCATTAGTGCTTTTTGGATGCAAAATTGTGTGTAAAAATGTAAGAAATTTAATTTTCAAAATATTAAAAATGTATGATGAAAAATAGAATGATTTTTATGAATAATTATTCTTTCTAACTTGATGTATTTAAAATGAGAATTTAAAAAATTGTAATGGAAATTAATAGTATTCCAAGAGGTCAAAACAGAATGTTTTTTTCTTTTTTCTTGTATTTTTAAAGCAAATTTGTAACTATCTTGATTTTCTTTCTCTTATAATTCAGTTGCATTTTTATATAATTGGGGATGTCAAAGGGAGAAGTTTGCCCTCTCCTGTGTCCTATGATTTTTCCCTTGGGGGAAGGACCCAAGTCACTAATCAAGAAGACAGGCTGTTTTTTCCACTCTATACTTTGAGAAAATATAAGATAGGAAATTCCTCTTTTTCTAATTTAATTAATAAATTTTAATTAAACATACATTACATAATCAAGATCAATATTTTTTAAATCTTGACTACATAGTGTTCTAAAAGCACAAAATAAATTAAATTTGTTCATCAAAAGGTTGTAAGTTTTAAATTATTTATCTATCATAATCACTATGTGCTTGATATATACATTGTATGCAGACAATAGAAGATCACTAAGCACTTTCATACATATAATTTCATGACATTTATAATACAATAGCCAAACCATTGGAATGAGAGGGAGTCTTATTAAATCAAATTATTTCTGTGGTCAGCAAAGCTTTCTATAGGGTCTAGTTTTCTCCTAGACAGCAAACAGTAGGATAATAATAAACAATTGTACATGTTAAGTCTCTAGTTCCATGCCAGTCTGCGTTTATCTCCAGTTTTCCTTTCGGTACTTTGTAATTGATGGCAGTGGTGATGATTGTGAATCAAATATTGAGGGGGGGGGGGGGAATTGACAAGTTTCAGTAACATGACATTTTATGCATATTTCTACTACGCATGATTTAAATAATGAAATAAATCAAAGGAAAGACAATTGGTAATTACATCAAGGATGGTGTACTTTTTATTATAATACCCAGTTTTAGACAGTTAAAATGGAAATTTTTATTTCCTTAAAAAAGTGGGGCAGGGGCAGCTGCCACCACTGATTGATGGGCTTATCCCTTGATTGCTTTAGGTTAGAAGATTTTCGTATTATCCTGAACAAGGTTATGCGCAGTTAATTGCTTTTGTAGGCAATGAATTATTTATTTATTTTTGTCAAGGTTTAATGTTGAATAATTGAAAGAAAAAAAAAAGCATGATATGTTATAGTTTTTATTTGAAATGTATAATAATGTTATTTGCAATGCATTTGTGTATTTTGTGAGTTAAATAACATTTTATTTTTTTAAATTATCATCAACCAAAGTAATTAAAATGTATAAATTATGCTAATTATCAACAGAAATGCAAATAAAATAAACATACACAAGTTGTATGATGTATTGGTTGGTATTTTATGAGTAACATAGTTTTTTTATTTTTATTGCGGTATTTGTAAATGGGAAATACAGCGCGCTATTGAAGCTTATCTACATGGAACGATAGGAGTTAGGAGTTGGGTGGTAGGGGCTATTGTTAGTACGTGGGCCGGTTAGCTGGGTTTACCAACAACTTGGCCCATGTGGAGGGGTTAGTAGAAGTGGTTAGTAAGAAGAAAAGGTTAGTTATTGATACTAGGAGGAGCTGGATAGAGAAAGGAAGGTTGGTTTTTCAGTAGTCACAGCTATATGAACTGGGACATTAATGTGAAAAGCTACACATTTTCTAGACCCTTCGGGAATCGAACCTGGGATGACTTGGTGAGAAAAGACAAAACTACCACCTGCACCACCGCAGGGGCGCAATATAGTTGACTGTTCTGATCTCAACTTTTGGTAGACGACGCTTGTCTAGTCAGTAGAAGTGTAGCTAAGGGCTCTAATGACCATGCTGTTGACAAGCCCTAAAGCCCAACATTAATAATAATAATAATAAACAACTTGGAAAACTATTCAGTTTTAACTGCCCTGGATATGGAGCACATTCTTCCACCATTATTATCCACGCAATTCTCATTGTAACACTGTTCTGTGTTTGTTATTATTGGAATGTATGGTAATAATGATCCTGTGAATATTCTGTGAAGATTCTATTACAAGATAGTTCAATTTTAAGATAGCTATAATCCTAATGTAATTTGCATTGCTGATATTCTAAGAATATCAATACATCAAAGCAATAAATTTTTGTTGGCACACTCATACCAAAAGTGTCACTTCTTCATCTTTATGTAACTTTATATCAATCCAAAAGTATTTTTTAATTTTTTTTCTTTGGGTACTTTCTAAAAATAGAATGTATTTTATTCATTATAGATCAGATCATAAATTTTATAAATTTATAAATTTATTGTCAAAAAACAGTACAAACTGCGTATGACCACGTGGAGGAAAAAAAACTAATTTACTCTCCGGAAGCAAGCAAGGGACCATCCCATCAATTCCGATCAAGGGCCCTAAGGCAGAGGCGGATTCAAAAATTTCAGCAAAAGTTCCTAGATAAGATAAAAAGTTTTTTAAGATAAAAGTAATTTTAAGCAAAAAAAATCATCAGGCCCATTCTTTTGCCAATACACATTTTCATAGAAAATATACACGGTATCAAATAATAAAGCAGTGTTAACTATGAGTTTCCCCTTCACCTACATAATACCACCCTGGTACTGACTTTAACCAATTAAACCAATCAGAAAAACTGATGGGTGGGGATGAGAACTTGAGTAAATATATATAGACAATTCATTAAAGCAATATTTTTAAAGTATATTTTTTGTACTGCACAAGTATTCTGACACCCCTCTTTCTTCCTGCTGTTACCAACCCACCACCTTATCCCCCAAGGAAGTAATCAAAGGGAGGTCCTGGGAGTCCGGACCCTCCCTATTCCTCCAATTATACTGAAAAATAAAATATTATCATGAAATCAGGTATATACAGGATTGTTGATGTAATGTGCAAATCAATAATTGAGTTTGCAATGATTTTATATTAATATAAACAATTTTAATAAAAAGAAACAAGAAACCTTTATAGGAGATTACTTCATTTATATCTAAGACTCCCTCTTTAGCAAAATCCTGACTACTCCTAAGTTCTCCCCCACCCCTCACTAAAAGGGAAATGTTTTACAACCAGTCTTTAAAAATAAGATCAGACTTAACATTATTTAAAAATAAATTTCTATAATTTAGAATATTGGGTTGTAGACTGGATATTTATTCAAGATAGCTTACAAATCTTCTTTGGATCAATAATATTGCAATGACATTAATAATAATTTAATTTATTTGATTTTGCCAAAGTTTTGAATTTATGTTTCAGTGTTTCATATATAATAACAAAGCTGCTTTGACTGAAAGAGTTGAAAAAATTACCTATGGGCACTAAAAATGTGAGCAGATTTGATGAGTTGAAATAAATTTGAAATTACTGTTTAAAAAACAGGAAATTATTAAAATAAAATGTACACTGCAGTGTAAAATAGCATAATTATTTCTATTAACTGTAGTAGAAAATAAATAGAAAGAACTTAAAGTTTTGGATCAAGTTCTTTTAGAGTTTTCATCCTTATCCATATTACATCTGTTTCATTTCAAGTAATCTACTTCTATTTAACATTTCTTGCAAATAAAAACCGTTATCTTACTGTGAAATTCGAGGTTTCTGCACAAGCTGTGCTGCACTACACATCCAAAAAGAACCTGCATTAAAGATATGTTTTTACAAATTTACAACACTCAATTTTCAAATTATGTACCAGAACAAATGCCCCTCTGGTGACTTAGGGGTTAGCATGTTTGCTCACCATCAAGTCACTCTGGGTTCAATTCCCAGCTGGGCCAGAGAAAAAAATTTGTAGCTTTTCACTTCAATGTCCACCTCCTACTACTATCACTATTCCTACTAACCCCTCCACATGGGTCAAGTTGTTGGTAACTGGTCCAGCTACTAACAAGAGCCCCTACCACCTACCTCCTATTGCTTCATGTAGATAAGCTTCAATAGCACACCACATTTCCCATTTACAAATACTACAATTTCAACAACAACAAAAAGTATAAATATTAGAGAAGAATTCCAAAGAAAAAACATAGGAAAAATAAAACATGAATAATGTTCATTAAGAGTATGAACCTAAATAGGTTTCATAAAATGCATCATTATTCTCCATTTAATTGATACCAACTTATTTTCTAAATTTATATTGAATATTCAGAAGTGATGAATGAATAATTTTCTTGTCTTACATTACAAAGATATTATTTGAGTACCTGGTTCTTCTAATTCTTATTCTTAGGCTTGTTCTTATCAAAATGCTTGACAGAGGCAGAAAAGAAATTACATTACATAAACAGCACAGTTCTTTATTTAAGATATTATTCACAATTGAAAAATATAAATATTCTCTTCTATTTTACTGAAAATATATTACTCACTATATTTTCCAAACAAAAATCAGGCTTCTTTTGGGAATCTTCTTTTGCAAAACCTCAATAATGTCTTTGCACTGGGTGCAAAAACTGTGGCAATGAAACTGGACATAAAACATTAACAAACAAATGATAAATTAACTTGAAAATGAAAACTTATTCACTCATTGGAAACAAAGTCAAACTATCCCACAACAGGTCCCGATGGTACACAAGGGGTTTGCGGAGGGTAGAGCTCTGCAATTACTTGACCTCGGCACTAGGAGGAGGAGATGTGGTCAGCATCTCGCTCCGACCGGTTTGACCCCAGGATAGCCCCTGGTACTCATTTTACAGCAGGCTGAGTAGGCCTGGGAGTCAGTCTGGATGTTGAGGTGTGATGAAAAATCCCCACCTCACCAGGGTTTGAACCCCAGCCATCCAGCCAGCAGTTCAGCGCTCTACCCACTGAGCCACGCTGACTCCACTCATTGGAAACAATACTTGGAATGTTAAAATTGAGACAACTCTTTTAACATATTGTCCTATATCAATTAATATTGTTTCATGAAGGATTAACACATTTTGTAATTCTTTTTATCTCATCATACTTAACCAATAACCATAAATGAGGCATTGTTAGAAAGATAATTTTCTAGCCATCCGACAAATCATTATCTTACATCTCAACAAAACATACTATTTTTTTTCAATTGTTGAAAACTTCAATTTTAATGTAACATATTGTAATTGTCTCTTTTTGTCCTGTCATTCTTAACCTGCCAAAAATAAAGTATCATTCAAAATATTCAGTTTTTGGACCTGAGGAAAATTGTATTTTACCCATTTAACAACATAAGTTTTTCTTTCAATTTGTTGAAAAGTTAAAATTTAAGTTCAATAGTAATTGTTGTTGCACCAAGAAAGTAAATAAGCACTAAGAAGTTTTTCACAGTATTTCACATCACTATAGAGGTGATGTTTTCATTACCATCTATGAGTCCAGTGAATTATTTCAAATTAAATTGTTGACAGTTTGGTTGAAGTAGGGTGCTCAAGAAAGGCTTATATAGATTCACCTCAGAAAGAACACACAGAAGCTTATGAAGGTGTAATGGATTTTCTCAACAGTGATGCAGATGGGAGAATTTCTATTTTTTCCTCTCTGTACAATTATTGGGAGACCTAGGACTATTTCCTGCTGAATATATTTGGCAAATGTTTATTCCCATATACGGTACAGTATTATATTTTGGGGCAACTCCACTCAGACCACACACATCTTCAGAATGCAAAAGAGAATAGTTGAAATAATATAACATTCCCAAAATTCATGTAAATCTTAATTTAAGGAAATAAATTTCTTAACTCTTCCTCACTTTTATATATATGAAATGGTTGTACTTGTTAAGACTGAATCAATGAAGTGGCACCCTTGCTTCAGATCTAGTCAAGGCAGATCTAGTCAAGGGGGGAGGGGGGGCTAACTGGGGAGGGATCTGGGGTGTATTTCTGTTTGAAAATCATGGTTTTACAATACAAATTTTATAAATATTATCTTTTATATAAAATACATCAACTCATCAAATAGATAATCAACTCTTGACAATATTAAATAGCAACAAATTTTTTTAATTGTTTTAAGTGCCAAAGTATGCCTTTATCTGTTGAAACTTCAGGTCCTTTGGGGGGAGGCTAAACCTCCTTAGCCCCACCCCCATAGATCTGCCACTGGTCATTAGAATTTAGAAATTTATTTTATTTCTTTAGAAAGAGAATTATACAGCACAATTCCTGAACGAAGAGTTATGATATATAATTCCTTAATCAAAAGTTTACATGAATCTCAGAAGAAAGTTTTACATGTCCCAACTATTCTCTTTTGTGTTCTCATAGTTTTGATGCTTTGCTTTGAGAGGTCCCAAAACATTGACTTCAATTCGATATGGATACCATAATGTGCTCTACACAGATAGAATATAAAGGATTTGTCAACAGCCATGTNGGGGGGGGGGGGGGGGAACTTTGTCAACTTTGCTCCCCCACCCGATAGTTTCGTCTTCCGAAGGATATTTAATATTGGAACTAAATACATGTATGGCAGCGGGAGTATTTATTTTGTTTTCAGTCTTGTTCTTGCATTTGCGTGGTTCTTTTGAAACGCACTTCTGTATAGAATAACCTTGCGCTGTATATAAAAGGCGTTTTCTATTCGGGACGAAATGCAATGGAAAGGATAAGTAGTGACAAGTAATGTAAGTCCCTGTGATATTAACCAGAAACAGGTTTCTAGATATTGTAGATGAAATGAAAAACATATTTCACGAGTTGAAGGCGCTCCTTTATGTATTTTACAAAAACAAGACAAATTCCGTTGGATCCGCCACTGTGTTGGTGTTTTGCTTTGAGTGCGAGTGCTCTAAAAACAATGCAATCTTATTGAATTGCTGTAAAATGACTTCTTCATTCAAATCGTGAATTAAATAAATCGTAGCAATCGTGTTGTGACAGAGTATATTCAATAAGCTTTAAATTTGACGCATTCACAACATACAATAAAAATGTGTTATGTACTCTATTCATACGAAGAAACCTTAAAACATCAAGTTCAATCCACGCAAGACCGTAATTTGATAATTCAGTCTAACTATAATTGATGGAATGGCTGCTTGCTTGCACCCGGAAACTAGTTTATTGTTCTCCATAAGGTAATGAGAAGTTTGCAGCAGTCGCTTTATCTTTTCTGTTTTCTATTTGCGGAAAAATTAAATTAAAACCAGCAGTGTTCTTTTTCTGCAGGTACACGTACCGGTAAACTTTGAATTGATACCAGTTTCCTATGGTATATTTCATATGATTTTTATCGACACAATTAATAATAAAATAATTCGGGTTTTCTCTTTCGCTCCGACAGCTAAGAAATTGAATCTTGCGGAGAGCGAGTTGAGTGAACGCAGTGTGTTGTAATAAACAATAAATTTATTGTCAAAAAAAAAAAAACAGTTACAAACTGCGTATGACCACGTGGAGGACAATAAACTAATTTACTCTCCGGAAGCAAGCAAGGGACCATCCCATCAATTCCGATCAAGGGCTCTAAGGCAGAGGCGGATTCAAAATTTTTTTGCATAAGTTCCTAGATAAGATAAAAAGTTAGCTGCGAGTTATAAAACATATATAATGTCAATATGTTTGTAATTTAACGCAATTATGTTTGTAAATTTACATGTACAAGTTATTATCGAACTATAGATTATTCTGAGTATAGTGTTTAAAAATCATAAGAGTTGAAAAAACACTAAATTCACGATTTATTGTTACAATAAACACGCCCCTAGACAAAGCCTAGAGAACCTGTATAAGAAATCCGCCTCTACCCGAAGGAAAACCGGAGGAAAACCCGGGCCAGGAAAACAAATTTTGAAGAGAAAAGCTGCGACTGAATCTGTAACAGTTGAACACTTAGTTCTGGCAACCGAACTCGTGGTTGTGAATGATGATCTTCCCCAGAGTTGAACTTCTGAATTAAAAGTTAATTTTCGCGTAAAAATGACTGTTAACTAAATGAGAAAATAAAAATAACTTGGCTATAAAATATACACAAGGAAGGTACGGATGTTTCGACGCCACGGACATATGTTCCGTTTTCGTATTTAGGCGATGAAAAATATTCATGAACGTTAGACCATAAATAAGTTTCTTTCGTAAGGTTGTCACTAATATATTAATAACTGCAAATTAAAACTTAAATTACCAAAGAAAATGTAGCCTGCTCTGCCATTTTCTATTCTTCGGGAGTCTCGAGAGAGTACCCGTTAACTTTTTTCCTTAATATAGAACTGATTATAACAAAGCGCCAAAATGGCAAACGAGAATACTCGAATTTTTAAAACTAATCTATATTGGTTCTTGAAGGGAAGATCTCAAGTAATCATAAACACTGCGAATGTTCTATTCCTATTTTATTCTGATGTGTTTTGAAGATATCAGACGAACTTATGGCAATATCAGACCCGATCAGACCTTTGACGCATACTCTGGATACCGTAATTTCACAATATGGCAATACTGAGTTTCAAAGACATTGCACATCCGCTATTGTGATCAACAATCAACCCAAAATTTCGTTTGATTCAAATAGATTTCAGCCTGTTTCTTCGTTACATTCTCTGCTCTTTGAATTGCATCGAAAACAGTATGTAAGTATGTTTGTTCATTTTCATTTCCTAATTTTTTTCCCAGAGAAAGTAATGCGTGCCAACCATTCGTAAAATTTCAAGGGAAAACGTATAAAAACAAACTTTTACATGGTTATTGTGTCATATTGCATGGGTGATGTCAGTCACACCTGTCACGTTTGCTTCGAATGTGTTTCGGGGGGCCTTATCCCCATCCTCAAGTTCTGCCGACTGAGTTCACTCGAAACGAACGTGTGACTGACATTTATATTTGAGTGACTCCAAGTTACGAAGTATTATGGCATCGTTTTAATTAGGTCTGTTTATATTTGTCATTGCCCTGAAGGTTTTAATAAAATTATATTTTTTTAATGTTTGTAATGCTCCAAGTATAGAGTTTATTTATTTTATTACCACTGTAGATCTTGTATAAGATCTCACTAATTTTCAAGACGCCAATTTAGCACAAATCATTTTGTTTAATTCACGTCCAAAAGGTATAACTATATGTATTAGTCTCTCTATGAAAACATTCGTTTTTAGTTTGTCACGCGTGACAAAACGTAAATAGTATTGAATAGTTACATGAATACGACAAAAACCGCATTCATGACGTCAGTTAAGAAACTATTTTTGAGGACACACTTTTTTTATCTAGTTAGTTCATCGGAAGTGATGGGATGGTCACCCGCTTGTCTCCGTAAAGGATGTTACTGACCTTCCATTGGTCATAATACTTTTCCGTAATAAAGTATTTTTACAATTGTAAGTTCTTCATTTATCGAAAAGTGCTGAAACTGAATCTAGGTACGAAAAATGATACCAAACACAATGTTTAATAATAATAATAATAATAATAATAATAATAATGCTGACGGATCGAACCATCGATTTTAATAAACCAGATATAGTTGTGATTAACGCCGGGGCGAAGACAGCAACATTAATAGACATCGCCGTACCTCTCACTCACAATGTCATTAGAACAGAAGGAGGGAAGAAAAGTAAATACCAGGAACTGGCAATACAAATGAAAACAATCTGGAAGCTGGACAAAGTAAACATCTATGCGATAGTGATTTCGGCTGAGGGAGTGTTTCCGAAGACTTTTCCAAAAACTCTGGCAGATTTAGGACTCCCGACGAACATAGCTAGAAGAGGTCAAAAAGCAGTCGTATTGCAAACGTGCCATATAGTTAGAAAATTTTTATCGTTTTAAACTCAGTAATAAGGTTCTAATAAACATGTAGATATCGACTTGCACATATAACTTGTCTATATATTGCTTTAAGATCATATTGTTGTACGTTCTATTGTTGTTATAAGTTCTCACATTGTTTTATATTGTTTTCAGTTCATACATTAGGTTCATATATTGTTTAAAGTACATACTATTTGTCTAGTTTAGTGGAATAGTGTAACAGGTGGTGCAGGGATGAAATGGGTATGAACTGAATTGCCTTTCCTAAAGTAAAGCCTGGCCAAAAATAAAAACGTTAATATCCAGCGACCGGGCTGAGTATTGGAGAAATGTCGAAATAATAATAATAATAATAATAATAATAATAATACTTAAATCATTCTTAACTCTTAAGGTTAAGATTCTATAATGCAGTTACGTCGTGTTTATATCATTTTCCGTTATTTTTTTCTTAGTTTTCAAAAGTACCACAACATATTGTATAAATTAAGATTTTTTTTCTAATTAGAGATAGCCAGTGGGTAAGTAATGGGCAAAACGAACCGATTACGATTGACAGATGGATTACGGTCTCGCAGGTAGTCTTATCTGTAGAGTGCTTAATCAGGAAGGAACCCGAAATGTATTGTGGAATTCACTACGCGCAGTTTCTCTCAGTGGTTCGAATCTGCTGTAATTAATCACGTGTGTGTCTCCCCCCTCCCTTTCTCCAAACTCCAATGAGAGGCGAGCATCGAGTAACAGGTTGGCGCCTAAGTGACTATGAGAATTTGTGCGTAGTGAACATAGCAGTTATGAGATACAACGAGTCCTAGACTAAGTCATGTTTCTTTGCTTCAAAACAATTTAACTCAAGAAAACAAATCAAGAACGAAAACGCACTGTGTTTATTAGTTTATTGTATATTAGTCGCAGTAAATTACTTAATTGTCCTCAACGTGACCATAGACAGTTCGTAACACCTGGACAATAAATTATTAATAGATTTCTTTATTTATTGTCATTCTCACTGGCTTGACGTTGGTGTAGCGCTTGAGCACAGTGTAGTCGTCACTTTCACTTCGCCAGCGTTCAGAGTAATAATATTTGTACCTCGCGTTAAGTTGGCAGGACATTCGGATTTCTGAAAACTCAAATTCATCGCCAACCTCGGACAGCAATTTAATTTATTTGCTCTTGTGGCGCTATTCTGTTCTTTCTGCATCGAGCGTGTGGAACGAATATTACCTTGTGTCTTAGTTTGTTGTGTTATTAAGTTGTATTTCGTTACACCAAATAGTCGCTTTTGCGACTACTATTAATATTTATTTGGATATAACTTGAATTTGTAAAAGTTGGCAATTTGTGTTAGGCGGCCATATTGCATTATTTTCGGCAATGTTACTTGACTTGGAGTATAGAGCTGTGGACACTGCTGACGGTTCTCTTGATTGAGGACTCTAGTAGCCAGTTGACTGGAAGTAGCTGTAGCTTTCGACGAGTGAAACGACGTTCTTCTTGTGAAATCGATTTCGCAGAAGATGCAGATCTTTGTGAGAACGTTGGCGAAAACCATCGCGATTGATGTGGACACCACAGACACCATAGAACACGTCAAAGCCAAGATTGAAAAGAAAGGGGGTCTCCCTGCCCGAATACAAAGACTCATCTTCGCGGGCAAACAACTCGACGATGGCGGTCGGACAAATGACTACAAGATCGAAAGAGGTAATCACCATGCTTAGGGGGTTTAATAAAACAATTAACTACTTAAGAAGTAATCGTTTAAAATTAACTGGTCAAAGTTAATGGCTGCAAAAAGTAACTGATTAATATTTTAATTAATTTTAGTTTATGTTTGCAATATCAGTAAATAAAAAAAACGCAGTAAAGACTTAAAATGCAGTTAATAGTTACAAAAATATCCAAGCTTCTAAAAGTCTTGTCGAATTTCCAATTTCCTGTTGGATGTTCGATCTGGAGCGGAATTCTGAAAAGATTAGTAACGTGCTCAAATAAGCTTATCTCCATGGATAGGCAGTGAGTTAGAAGGTGTAGGCAAATGTAAGGGTGTATGGCTAACGCAAGGATATGAGAGGAATTGCCTTTTACCGACTCAATCATGGACGAAGTCAATCATTTGTTACCCGTGAATAAATACAGGGAATAAATACAACGATGAAGTCCCTCTCGATTCCCTGCAAGGTTTGTGTAGTCTGCGCATGCGCCGTACGTACGTGTATTCCTAACTCGGAAACATCGTCCTCTGCTGCCGACTCATAAAACCTCTCAACATTCTCCCTCAGCTGACACTATCCAGATGTCACAGAGTACAGATTATAGAAGGTACAGATAGTTCACTCCCATAAGCCCAATGGTTACCGTAGATGCACCCCTGCGCGCCACGGGGAAGGCCGAGAACTATCGTCAAAATTGCGCTCGACACCCCTTTTCCTCGTTTTACCTCGCATAATTTTCATCGAGTACCCGCTGCCATATTCTGCAAAATGCCTACAAACAATTAACCTGCAGTGGAAACTCAGAACCAGCAATTCTAAATGCGTGATTCGAACTAAAACACCCACGAATCAACACCAAGCAGAGCTCGAGTAGCTTCAATTAGTCGCAGTCGCCACATGAAGACCATGTGCTTGCCGCCAACGTCAACTCTCTCTACGCGAGCAATCAGTTGAACGGGTGGTGGGGGAAGTTAGTTCTGCGCCTTGCCAGTGGACCGCTGCGACGAGTGATCCATCTGTACGTAATAATCTCTGTCATAGAGCGGCTCCCGCGCTACTGGAAAATGGGGAAGTCTGCATTACATTGTCCTCGAGAGAGAGTGCAGCGTATTGTTTCACCGTACAACATTCCAATGTGAGTAATCAAATGTCATGATCTGTAGGTGAGCATCCAGAGGAAATACTGCAGACAGAAGGGTACCTAGCGTGTAAATACCCCAATACTTTATTATGTTACTAGCTGATTACCCGGCATTTTTCTTAAAATAATCTTTTATTCAGGATAAAACGAAATCTATCAACATTGTAAGATCAAAATACTTTTACTCACTGGTTTTTTAAAACATGTACCGCATCCCAATTTCTGAAATTCATAATTATACACATTTAATACAAAACTTGACTGTATACACTTCATCATTTCGCGAAAGCCGCGTCGGTAGAATTTTCGCTTCCGAGCCATGACGTGCCTGCACCATTTTATTAAAATTCTGGTAAAATCTAAAATATTCGCCGAAATTTTAGTTAAAATTATTTTTATCTTCGTCAAATGCACGAAACAAAAAAAAATTATGATGACTCCAATCTTCATAAATTACTCTTTCAAATTGAAGTATTTTAACACTTCAATTCTTAATAACGTTTTATCGATAATTTAGGTAATTTTTGTAGATTTTCTGTCGCGGACTTTTCTGTAGAACTGTTTCGAGGCGAACGATATCGCCATTCATAGTTCTCTCGTATCTCGAATAGAATAGAAAATATAACTCATTTTCCCTGGTTTCATCGACATTTATTGTCAAAAACTACTTCTGTCTTTCTTATGACACATTTTAAAAATAAAAGGCTGGCCCATGTTCATTCTGGACATCTAATCTATCTCGTTGCCAAATTTCATCACGATCGGTTCAGTGGTTTAGTCACGTGATCAGGTAGCAGACAGACAGACAGACTCACTTTCGCTGTACGCATTTATATATTAGTGTGGATGAAGCGAATGCCATTTCCGGAGTTGAGTTCAGGGACATTCTCATGGAGAAGCCCTCTGTACGTATTGTACATTAGGTCGTGATTCATTACGTGTCCAAGAAACACTTCATTCGTGCCTAGGGAACACCCTGCACTTGGCCCTTCGGCTGCTGGGCGGCGTCATCGAACCTTCGTTGCGCTCCCTGGCGCAGAGGTACAACTGCGACAAACTCATCTGCCGCAAGTGCTACGCTCGTCTGCACCCCAGAGCTACCAACTGCCGAAAGAAGAAGTGCGGTCATACCAACCACCTTCGTCCCAAGAAGAAGCTCAAGTAGAAGTCACGTGATGATGATGGAAAGATTTGAGTTGTTCCAATAAAGAAATTTCAATCGCTTCTCATTTCCTTTGAATCTGGTCAACAGATTGCAAGAAAATTATTTTAACCCTTTAAGTTATTACGATACAATTAATTATTACTTGTTTCGATATCGAGAAAAACAACTTACAGAAATGTCTTATTAATAACTCATTCGAACTTCCGGCTCTTTTAGTCACTACTCGAAGTCCCTCTGGCGGCTCAGGTTCTTGCTCTTCACCAAGTCATCCCGGGTTCAATTCTCGGTGGGGCCAGAAAAATTTGTAGCTTTTCACATGAATGTCCCAGTTCATATAGCTGTTACTACTGAAAAGCAAACCCTCCTATCCACTACGTCCTAGTATCACTAACTCTTACTACAACTACTCATACTAACACCCACGTTCGCCAGTTCATTCACAGTCGAATGGAGTGGAAGGTACAGAAAATTCTCGGTATTCCTTGATTCATCGACGATATATCAACATGCATTTTCGCCTATGTTTATTGTAGAATCGGTGCGTTACTTCTGTTGCCATGCATGTAAGTAGAATTTTTTCATGGGTTATTAACTTATTGTGTAAACTCTTAAGGCCAGACTGAGTAGCTGACAAAAGCTAAATGGTTTTTGATAGACGAGTGTTTAGAGGGCTTACCGGTTGAATGTTTGTAGTAGACTGACACCAAACAGGATTTTAGAAAGACTACGTCACATATGATTTTATTTGCCATCCGTCGTGTAAAGTTTATTATAAAAGTATTGTTACAATCAATTGAAGATAGATTTGTTGCTGTTCGTACCTTTAGTATTTCCATTATTATCCTGAGTATAACGTGGATACATACTCGTATTAATATACACTTATTACAAATATTTCATTTTATAAATAAAATTAACAACAAAGTAATAATAATATAACAAAAACTTGGAGCAAAACAATTGCACATATTTTCTCAATTACGTTTCTCAGTTTACTGTATTTTATTTGAAAGTAAAATAATTATTCAGAATATTATTTCAAAACAAATAATAGCTACATCTCAATCTTAGAAATATCATACAAGTGTTATGTAAATGTAATTTCGTTGTAGACAGAACTTGATGTATTTTCGAGTCTGCAGTGCGTTTGCTGTCCTATGTATTTCATCATCATATCTTTCATTTCAGTTTACGAAAAGTGTATCCTACGTCTCCTTGGTCCATTTACACTGCTGAATATTATTGATGCTCATTGAAACGGTAAACTAAAGTGTAAGTGTAGCAGACAAATTATTTTACAGCGTCTGTATCAAATTTTCAAGCGAAATACCGCTAATGCGGATGCATACTAATTGTACCCTACATACAGACAATTTAAGCAAAATCGTTGGGAGCCGTTTTTGAGAAACATTCAAAAGAGTACATAGACCTTCATCTGAAGTACCCTTTGTTTTTTAAGTAAAACAATAGAACACGTGCATTAACAAGTAAGTTCTACCGTAAATACGAATTTAATTGATTCATCCGTTTACTCAGAAGCGCTGTGCACAGACGGACGGACGTTGTGCCAAAAACCACTTTTTCTGAATCAGGGATAACCAAAACGGATATTTCTGTCGAAATCTCGCTTTCGATTTTTTCACGATTACAAAACTTTCTATATATGAGGAAGTAAAAAAATATTAAGTATTTGGACAAAACCATATATTATTATGTTAATGGTAATTATTAAGCTTCAGTCGTATTTGTCAAGAATGAACGATATATATCCATTTTCAAAAATGTTATATTCAGAATCAGTCATTAGTGGGATCTAGATATCCCATTCTGCCCACTGTGCTTCCATTCGGGTTTCGACATTCACGAGACGCGTCGGAGTGGAGCGTTGGATTTTGGACTGGTTGGAAATCCATCCATGTCACTCCACTTGGCGTGCTCTCACTCCCTTTGGCGAGATGGAGCGACCGTGAATGGCCATTTAGCAGAAATTTTATAGGCAGCTAAAAACTCAGGTCGTATTTCTGAACTATTGGTCAAGTCTCGACGTTTAAATAATGACAAGGAAAGAATTTACCTACCTTGTCGAAATGTTTGATGTGATCTTTGGTTGCCACTTCTTCTGGAATCGAGTTTTTTGTTTATTTCTCGTTGTGCTTGGTACAAATAAAGTTTTGCATCACTGTATTCTCCATTTAGTTTCAGATAGTTTGGATAACAATTCTACTGACGATATCCGGATCCCTGTTGACTTACTTCAAAGTATTTGATTCCACGAAAGCTTTTCCATAAAGGCGGCTCGAGACATTCGTCATTCGGCGAATCCCGAGCGACCGCTCGCCGAATAGCGAATAGTGTAGATGAGTTGCTTGCTCTGTGCCGCGTCAAAAGTACCGGTGCTCGCCCAACCCGCAGCGTGTCGGTCTTTCGGGCACATTAAAGGGAGCCTAGCATTGGCGATCGATGCTCGCCGTTCGGATTCGCTATTCGAATGACAAATGTCTGGTACCACCTTAAAATAATGTGGAATAGTTATTATAATTTAGCAAGGAAAAGGTCAAAATTTATTAGATATATCCCAGGAGATATTTTTTCTTTAAGAAAACAATTTAGAGTACTCGCCCCTCCTGTGACTCAGGTTAGAATGCTAGCTCGCCACCGAGTCACTCGGGGTTTAATTCCCGACAGGGCCAGTAGCTTTTCACTACAACTACTTCATATATAGCTGTGACAATTGAAAAGCGCACCCTCATTCTGTCCAACTCCCATCACTGACTCTTACTATTACTACTACAAATACTTCTACGTGGGTCAAGTTTTTGGCAAACTCAACTAACTGACCCACCTACTAACAACCTCCCATCGTCCCGTGTAGATAAGCTTCAGAAGCACGCTACATTTCCTATTCACAAATCCAATAAAAAATTAGGACACTTAATGTGTCTACCTTATGAACCATCAGTTTTATTTCATGCTTTTCGAAGTAACTTTCGTGTTGCATGAGAGGCTATATTACTCTCAGCGTTGACATATTTCCAAAATAAATTTACTTATACTCGGGAAAATTTAACGTAAGAAAAAAAAGCACGAACGGAAACTCATTGTGTTTATTAGTTTATTGTATATTAGTCGCAGTAATTTACTTTATTGTCCTTAACGTGGTCATAGGCAGTTTGTAACAGGTCTCTTGACAATAAATTATTTCTTTGTTTGTTGTCAGTCTTACTGGTTGGATGTTGGTATAGAACCTGCACTCAATGTAGCCAACGCTTTTACTTCGCCATCGTCCATAAGAGTAACGATATTTGTACCCCGTGTTATGATGGCAGGACATTCGAATTTCTCAAACTTAAGTCCATTGCCAATATGGGCCATTAATACCAATGCACTTGCTCTTGCGGCGCTTTTCTGATCTTTCTGCATCGAGCGAAGGGTGGAACGAATATTACCCTGTCTTAGCTTGTGTTATCAACTTGTATTTCTTTACAGCAAATAGTCGCTTTTGGGACTACTATTAATATTTATTTGGATATTACTTAAATTCGTAGATGTTGGCCATTTGTATTAGGTAGCCATATTGCATAATTTTCGGCAAAGTTACATGACTTTCAGTATAGCAGAGTAAATGTACGCAGGGCACGGGATTATATCGCCATCATAAGGTACTTGATTGGCAGAAAACATTTTAACATGTTACTCATCATAGGTGCAATAAACACGAGATTTTTATCTTTGACAATAAATTTTGCGATGATGTTTATGTTGAAAATAAATGTACTCAAGTAATCAGATCAATCTTATTTTGAAGATTAAAAAAACTAATTTTCAAAGTCTTTCCTTTGCTCTTCTAATAGGCTGTTCCACAAACTAAGGCGAAGTACCTGTTATTCAAAAATTCGATTTCTCAGTTTTCTCTTCATTTCAGCATCTCGAAGCTTCTGAATATTTTGAAAAGGAGCCAAAATATCTTGAATATGATATCACGTAGTTTGGTGGAAGAAAATACTTCATAAGTCTGAAATCGTCACATCATAAAGAAACAAACAAATGTCTAAAATTCGCAGTAAATTAAAATGTGAGCTTTCTACATCTCTGATACAGACATGCCAACTACGCCAAAGTTGATAATTTTTGCCACTTAAAATTTTCTTAAATAAAAAGACGGGCAAAAATAAACAGAGGGGCCATTCCACGACAAAAAGAAAGTTCTAATAGATTTTCTTACATTTTTTTTTTTTTGTGGGGCTTTAGGGCTCGTCAACATCAAAGGTCATTAGAGCCCTTTTCTTACATGAGCATCTCAGATTTTAATAAAATTTTGTAGGGACGTAGCCATCATATAGATTAAGAAAAGTACAGAGTATTGTGGTAAAATTTCATCCCGTTTGGAAGTTACAACGATGTCAAGTTTAAACAAAACGCCCCAAATAGACCTATACACAAAACTTTTGAATTGTTCTGGAAACTACTTATTGAGATAGAGGGATGATAGAGGTGTCACTTTACAGTTTATTTAATTATCTTGACAATGATGTGTTATATAATATGATTCGAGGAGGAAAGAAATTAACATGTTCAAATTCAAACTTTTGATTTTTAATTTCTCAAGATGCGCATCTTTGAATATTTTCAATTTAATACTCGAAATAGTTTATATCCTTGTTAATTATCTGGGAAAATATGAATGTGAGATGAAAATGGATTCAGTGTTAAAACAACAAAATAATCTAGGTTGCATACCAGAAAGCATGCGGAACTAGAATTTGTCTTAATTCTATTACGATTAACGTATATAATCGAATTACATAAATTATTAAAACCTTACTACCTTTTATTTCATCACCTGACTACGGCTTCAATCAATTAATCATGTTACGTCGAATGAAAATGGGAGACGGGACCGGGGTTCGAACCCGGGACCTTGAGCTCGAACCCCGGTCCCGTCTCCCATTTTCATTCGACGTAACATGATTAATCTGTTACCTGGCGGTGAGGTTCACCGCAATTTCACCGAGATTTCTAGGCTTAAATCAAATTAACTTCCAATGAGCGCACACCTTCCATTACTCACTTCAGTGACGCTACATTGTTACCAATCTTATTTGAATTTAAAAAATTTTCAACTATGATAAGAATTATCTTCCAAACATTAGGAATAAAATCTAAACTATAATTAAATTCCTCAATAGAATAGAAACTACACACGAGCAATTAAATGAATTCTCAAAACTAACAAGACTTTTTTCTTTTGGTTTAACTCAGCGTTTTAAATGTGGACACAGTCTTCATCAGGTGAATAACAAGAAACATTTCACTTATCAAAATCATTAGTTTCCCAAAACAAAGTAACAGATGCATCCATATACATCATAAAAATCTTCAACGGTTATATTTCCACAAGACCAAATATTTCACTACATAATTATGAAATTAAATAATTATTACATGATACTGTGTAATGTAGTGAAATATTTGGACTCTCTCGTTCTTGTAATTTGGAGGTCCCTGGAAAAAAGTCAATTTTTGTTGCATACATTGTGTTTAAATTACTTACAAATAAGATAACCAAATAAAAAGGTACTGACAAACAATAAAGGAAAATGTGCAAAATCTTACTCAATGTTAACTAATAATAACAACAAATGTAAAAGATAAATAAGGTAAAATGTATAGGAGGTATTTGAAGGTGAGATAAGCGCTTACTGGTTTACTTGTTTCATTACTGGTTTTCTCTTTCGAATTTTGTGTGAGTAATGAAGATAAATTTTATTTGTAAAGAAGATAGGTGTGGGCATGGGAACTAACTCCTACTTTTTCAGCCACGAAACAGTTAATAAAGCAAAAACCATTTACGACACATTTCACTGAATTAATCACACGTCAATTCAAATATATACTCACGTACGAGTACTTTCGCACTAGATCGACAACTGACCCGTTCCTCAGCATTTGACCAATTTCACTGCCTACTTCAAGAATGGACTCGCATACCGGTCGACAATTGAAGTATTAAATTCTCTGAAATAGACGGCACTGGCAATTCATTAATAAACTACCACCTTTAATATAATTTCAATAATTACAAAAGAAATTTATTTTCGACAGTGAAGTATTTCAATTTACGTGTAAAAATACAACAAATCCAATGTTACAAATCTTTGGCGTTCTTTTTCAATCATTAACTCGACAAATCTAAGAAAAACTTTGGTTTCGTGAAAGTAAGGTGGCAATACTGTGACCTCGGCGTGTTTTGTCTTTCCTGGATTGTTGATGTAATCGGAAGCTTTAGCTTTGTATTCCGTGCTGTGATTTCAAACGTTTTCTCCTTGCAGTCGCCACGAGGAAGAATCTCTGATCTGCCAAAGAATATCACTTACTTTCATTAGCAAATCTGAACATTCTGTGAAAGCTCAACATTGGAGCAACCGTTACGAATGCAAGTACATATTCCTTTTCTCTCTCGTTTGAAATGCGGGAATTTCCTTATCATTTTTGTAACGTACGTTCCTAGACTTGATCAATCTTTCTTATTCAGATTTTTTGATGCAATGGTGGACTTAGGTTTATTTCATTCAATAATTAAAACACATTATTCTTTATAAGTATGAAATATTAATATTTTTGTGCTCATTGGTGCATTTTCTTCGATTTTGGGGGTTTCCGATAAATAAGTTATTATAACAAAAATGAGCTAATAGTATAATGGTTTACGTACGGTTTTATTTAAACTAGATTTGCCGTCTTTTAGTTGTATTTGAAGGCTGGTTTAAGTCGATATTTAAGTTTAAAATGGAGTTAATGTAGACATAATTTTTTATGTTTTGGGGGATCTCATCTGATGGAATGAACGAAATAAACTGCAAAGTTTCATAGTTTTGGTACAATTATGACATTTTGTGTGAAATAAAAAAATTATATCCGTTCACGAAGTGAATATTAAGTTTTAGAAAACCCTTTTTATTTTTACCCTCCACACGTCATAGTTACATTTCAAAAATAACATCTATGTATATTAGTAAATACGGTATACAAACGACTTGACGCTTAATCTCAGAATAACCGAAAATTTTACAAATTTTCATCAAAGTACTTTTTCTAAAACGCCCTTCATAGCATTTTCGAGTTTAATGTTAAAAATATATTTTGTAACCTTCTTTTATAACAAAAGTTTTCGTGTGATACAACAGTCATAGATTGTATGTAAGTAATGTTGGCCGTGGCGAGGGAATTTGGTTCTACCCAGTGTCCACGGGATTGGAGCAGAAGAGCACTCCTTGTTTTTCTGCACAATGCGACGCATCCCGACCAAACTGTCAAATTAGTGAACCAAACATAGTAAAAAGACAGTGGTGGCGGTAAGGATTCGCCCCCCCCCCCTACACTCACAAGATATTTCATGAGTCCCTCTTTAAAAAATTGGTCTCGTGACTTATATAATTATACCCACGTATCACGTATACATTAAATGAACTACTAAATTAACTTCTTATTGTTACAATTTATAATTTCACTTAAAAGTCTTTGCTATCATGGTTTATTTAGGTATGTCTCACTGTAAATTACTACTGCCTTCTCTACGTTGCCTGATTATCTTCTTTGCCAATAGAATTCTTAGAATTTCTACGTTGATATTTCCGACGCTTCTGCTGTGATGCGCTGAGGCGGAGTCGGGAACAACCTAATCTACGCGTCCCCACTAACCTTGACTTCCTATCAGACTTACAAAAATATTAGTAACAAACATATACCTTATTTTCATTAAATCATATGTTTAATGCAAAGCTGGTTATGAAACTTAGTTTCTACTGTTGATGTTGAAGAAATACATTTACGAAAATAAATAATTGTTTTTCATTTTGTATCAATTCGAGAAGCTTAGGAAATGTGTTCATTTTATCTTTTATTTTATTTTCTTACCATGGCGCGGCCCTCAGACCTCCCCCGCGCCACAGGCTTTGCAGGTCCGATATCGTCGCCTCTGTTAATAGAAAGTAAATCTGGAAGCAAAAATTAGTTCTAATGGTAACCACCTCAGATAGAAAGAACTTCGCCTCTTAAAAAATGTATACTTCGTGGTTAGCTATGGAAATTATGCCTGCGTAAATTATATGATTCTGATTTAGATTCTTATAAGGTTGTTCTAACAATTTGTTTTCCAGTGATACAAAGTTAAAATTGGAAAGACAATGGATTTTAATATTATTTGGAATATATCTCCAAGGTTAGCGTTTATACGTTCTTTTCGTGGAGGTTATAAATGTACTTTTCATTTAACAAAAAAAATTTGTTCGTATTGATAAATAACCTAATTTCTTGTTGTTTGAATTTCTTTCGGTTCATACATTAAATATTGTTGAAGCTTTACACTTTTCCGAGTTCTCTTAAAACAACTAACTAATTCATAACATAAGAGGTACGCGCAATTTCATAAAAAGTGTAAGATGAGCACATTAGTTCTGAATTAATACCTCATGTATCTTATTATTATTTTTATTATATGTAAACGGATTATTAACAACATTAATATAATGAATAATGAATAAACTCCTATAATGAATATTAAAATTTAAGAACAGTGCGTGATAAGCTCTAACTATGGGGAGAATTTCGGAAACATTTTTGGCTGAAGTTCAGGGTCTGTTTTATATGGTTGAAAGAAAAAGAATAGTTTTGAATTTCAGAATGTTGATACCAATGCAAAACTTTCCGCTCCAAAGGTCGGGAACCACTGATGACTAAGATAACTGTTATTATTACAAGTTATTTAACTTCGCTGTTTAGTTACTCATTATGTTTGGGTCAAATATCGCAACTGAATTTTAAACCAATTGCTGAGACTTGGTACGCTCTGTATAAACACGATGGAAATGCAACACTATGATGTCTAACTCGAATGAAACTTTAAAAAAATGTTTTTTGCGGTATTATTCCGAGATAATTCGCAACGGATTATTCCCTGGAAGCGTTCCTGAAATGCTATCCGTCTCTTCATAATATGCTAAACTTATTTTATTCGTTCTAGTACGCGGCTTAAATAAAAGCTTGTTCTTAAATATGTTTTCTTTTATTTGTTTACGTTGAGTTCTTGGATAATGTGTATACAGAATGATCTCGAATTCATGGCGCAAACTGTAAGGGTTGGTACAGGACACCGTAACAATCGTGTATCGTATAGGAATGTATGAGAAACAAGTGACGTGGTGAGGCGCGAACACAGGAAACAAGAGATGAAAGGAGTTAGTTGCTGCACGTGTGCGTGAAATATCTGGCATCTTTGAATCCGTACGCCAATCGCTCCACTGACGCAGTGAAGCATGTATCACTCTTGGTGGACTTTGCAATTTTGGACTGTTATTGTAAACTTTGCACTTGTCATCGACGCTGTCAATAAACACTTTATGTTTCCTTTCGTCCCTTATTTCTTGTGTTCATACTTCACACGCTTCCAAGCATCACTTGCGCCCATTCATACCTACACATTAAATAAATTTTAGTGTTCTGTAACCTTACAGTGTGCCTTAAAGTTTGTACCATGAATTCGGGATCATTCTGTAGTTTTTATTGGGGGTTTACGCGGCTCGTTGGTGCATCTTATACTCATTTCCTTTCTTCGAGAAATTTCAGTTCAGAAAATTTAAAAAAATGGAAATCAGCTGTGATCATTAGTTTATTGTATATTAGTCGCAGTCAATTACTTTGTTGTCCTCAATGTGATCTTAGGCTGTTTGTAACAGCTCTCTTGACAATAAATTATTTCTTTATTTATTGTCAGTCTCACTAGCGTGATGTTGGTATAGCGCTTGTGCACAGTGTAGCCAACACTTACTTCGCCATCGTCCATAAGAGTAACGATATTTGTACCTCGAGTTATGTTGGCAGGACATTGGAATTTCTGAAAACTTAAATCCATCGCCAATGTCGGACATCAATCCAATCCACTTGCTCTTACGGCGCTTTTCCGTTCTTTCTACACCCAACGTGTGCAACGAATATTAACTTGTGTCATAGTTTGTAGTGTTACTAATTTGTATTTTCTACAGCAAATAGTCACTTTTGTGACTACTGTAAATATTTATTTGGATGTAACTCGAATTCGTAGAAGTTGGCAATTCATGGTAGGCAGACATTGCATAATTTTCGGCAAAGTGACATTGTCGTAAAGAAAATGAAATCGTTTTAAATTGAATCCCACACCTGACACCAGTTGTCGAGAAGAGTTTTGGGGAATATTCTACGGCTGATTGTAAATTAGACGCCTCGCGATGAGGAGAGAGGGAGTCTCAAGTAGTCGAACCACTTAGTCATGGCAATTATTCATTTTATTCCTGTTGCTAAACTTACATCAGTGAGCGGAAGCATCGACAGCGACCGTGGCAGGTATGCACGAAGGGTATTAGCTCTCTGCGGACCGTCTTTATTTGAGGAACGGGCATCAAGCGTAGCGTGAGAAAGGGTCTCGTTGAGGAGAGTCGGGAGCAAAGCCGAGCATCCACCAGGTCCCGAGCTATGAAGGCAGGTAGGATTATGGGTACGCTGTTCGCCCATCGCCCGTCGTCCAGCGATTCCCCTAAAGCTAGGGCCACACACATGGCAAACCTTGCCAAAGAGTCATCGGCAAACATTTGCTTCAGTGATTTGCCTCCCGTTACCGCAATGAAGTATCAGCGGCAAATA
>NNCF01126710.1:261945-275721 GCA_002313205.1 Laupala kohalensis | reverse complement strand
TATATATATATATATATATATATATATATATATATATATATATATATATATATATATATACATGTATTGAATATATATTATACAATATTATCTACTTGCCCAATACATTTTATACCACCTAATGTATCATCAAAATTTCATAGCGACATTATTAGCTTAAACGCACGCGGCATAATGAGTTAAAAAAAGAAGAGGTTATAATCATAATAAAAACTTCAATAAATATTTGTTGAAGTTCATATAACTTATAATTGTATACTTATTGCTCGTATTATATATCCACATATTCGCTTTCATACAGACTAGATTGAATAACGAGACAGTTTACGCGCATTATTTGGCGTTCTTCGACGAATGTGTAGCCAGATCGACAATCAGTCGACAAGGGATGCAGTTTCTTGTCGTTCGCTGCGACCAGACTTCCAACAACGAATGTTTGACTATCCTTGCCAATGGGGAAGCGGCCACACCACTTTGAAAGGTACTTGGCAATGATCGCCGTGTGTGTGACCTAGGCTTTAGCGAGCTCTTGCTGTTGCTCGTCATATAAGAGTAGTTCGGCTGAGTGTACCTTGTGCCAAAGACGGCATGACTTGGAGTATATAGTACGTGGGGTGGTGCTTCAGATGGAGACTGTGAAGCTGTTCGTGAAAGACGAAGACGAGTATTACCAAGCGGACGTGGACGCCGTCTCCATGGAGACCATTGAGGCTCAGGTGCTGGAAGGGCAACCGACGGGGTACGCGGACGTGGCGGACTATATGACCCTGGAAGACAGCAGGGTCCTTGAGCAGCAGCCGCCGTTGCCGCCTTCGTGCAAGCAAGAGGAACAAGTCAACATCTTCGGAGAGTACTGTCGCATATGCGCATGCGCCTACGACCACATGATCCCCATCTTCAACGAAGCGGGAGTGGAACTGCAGCTGGAGGAGAAGATCAATAGTTATCTACCGATCACGGTACGTTTTGAGAGATAACGTAGATTTAAAAAAACATATAATTACATCCAGTTATGTTAATGTTTCACGTTTCAATGACTGAGCTATCTATCCATCGACACAACTAGGAGAGAAGAAATAAGGTAAGAGAAATGTAGCTAAGTGCTATTGAAGCTAATCTACGTGGAGCGATAGGAGATATGAGGTGGGTGGTATGGTTATTGTTAGTAGTTGGGCCGCTTAGCTGGGTTTACCAAGGACTTGACCCACGTGGAGGGGTTAGCAGAAGTAGTTAGTAATAGAGTTATTGACGCTAGGAGGAACTGGATAGAGGAAGGAGGGTTCGCAATTTCTGTAGTCACAGCTAAATAGGAACTGGGACATGTATGTGAAATGCTACAAATTTTTCTGGCCCCACCGGGAATTGAACCCGGAATGACTTGATGAAGAGCAAGAACTCTATCACCTGAGCCAGCAAACAGCTAAAGTATTTTTAACAAATTGACTTTTTGATGGTTAAGAGGTCTGCTCCACCACCTACGTATTGCGTAATGGTAACAATTTCTTCCATTACTTGTGAGTATTAACTCGAATGCATAAAAATAAATTCGAATATGAAATTAAGTGTTGTTCTTTTTGTATTTCAGGTGACACGTAACGACAAACTACCCTTGCAGATTTGTGAAATGTGCATGGAGAAACTAAATATAACACACGATCTTATTATAGCGTGTGTTAATTCCGACACGAAGTTCAAGTACTTCGAATCACAAAATATAGAGGTAATATTTATTAAAATATTAGTTTTTTCTACATCAAGTCGCCTCTCAGTTAAGATGTTCTTTTTCCTTGACGAGTAGTGCCATTTAAACAATTTGTTTTCTCGTCTCCATTCGAAGTGTTGTCCCATTGTAGCTTTATTTTCAAATGTAGTACCTCAAACACTTGAAATCTGTAATTGAAATATATTGGTCGACTTAAGAAGAATAATTAGAACAAAGCTTCATCTTAAAAGTGCAAAAGGAATTTGCGGGGTTTCCACAGTTACCCCTGAGACAGATTTCTCTTCTGTCACAAAGAATAGAACGAGACACTGTATGAGCATATATTATCGTAGTTGTAGGAACTTTTAGTTGTGTTCATACCATTCTAATACCATGTGCACATAACTATATTCTGTAGTGCAATAAATGCAATGTAGAAACTTCGAAAGTCCATCTTCTAAATAACTAAAGTTTCATATTCTCCTATTCCTTCAGTTTCTGGGATCAAAAGTGACGGAGTGTCGTATTTCATTCTCAGAATCACCAACTTAAAGCTTTTACGTTTCTCTTCTCTCCTGGACTGCACTAGCGAAGCTCTGATCTAGTTGCTCACAATTCACCCCGCTCGACTCTGTACAGAGTAATCCCGAATTTATGGTACAAACTTTAAGAGTTGGTACAGGAGACTGTTACAATCATTTATTGTATGGGAATATATAGGCGCAAGTGTCGCGGTGAGGTGCAAACACGGGAAATACATGATCTCGTTGCTGGAATATCCGTAGCTGCTGCATGTGCGCGTGAAATATCTGACTTCTTTGAATGTGGACGCCAATCGCTCCACTGACGCTGTCAAACATGTATCACTGCTGGGAGACACAATTTTAAACAGTTCTTGCAAACATTGCAAATGTCAGTAAACACTTTCTTTCTTTTCATCTCTTACTTCTTGTGTTTGAGCCTCACCGCGTCACTTGGGCCCATACATTTCTACACAATAAATGATTGTTTGTGTCCTGTACCAACCTTTAAAGTTAGTACCATGAATTCGGGATCATTCTGTATAAGATAAAACCATTAAAAAATTTATTAATATTCTGTCCGTATGTGAACTAGGAAGAAGACGCATCCAAAGCAAAGAGGAAAGTGGTGGTGATGAAGTTGGTGAGCTCCAATGGTGCTCAGCTGTCAGTATCTGCACGCGTCGCCAAGGCGCTGCAGTACCTCAAGGCGAAGAAGGCCGGAGATAGCCGAGAACAGCCGAGCCAGTCGGGGATTCCCAATATGAAACAGAACGCGCGGCCATCTTTACAAGTACGTTAGCCACAAGAGTGAGGTTATGTTGACCATAATCGAAGGATTAGGATTTGTAAGCAATATTGGTTTACTTTTGGACCGTAGATGAGAGTTGGGTATTATTTATGAAGTGGTTAGGTTGTCAAAAGTCCACTTGAGTGTTTTCTCTTCAGGGAACAACCGCGGTGTTACGGATATTGCTCTTGAAGACATTAGTTCAAACCTGGATGATTCCACTGGAATTGGTGGTGAGTGACAAAGTTGGTGTGTGCAGCAGGTTTTCTTGGGTTTCTCCCATTTTTCCTACTCTTTACCATTTCCTTTCACCATTCATCCATTTTCATTCAATCCTACGGTCGCAGGTGTCCGGGAATAAGCGTGTGATAGCAAACTCTACTTTTGGGTCATCTCTCCGCGTATTAAGTCGTACAATATTTTTTTTTTAAATTGAAAACAATACCAACAGAGGTGGGAATATTTTAATGGGACTTTATGACTCGCTAACACCAAGGTCATTGGAGCCCTTAGGTTATTAGAGATGGGTATAAATAAACACAAATTAATATTTTTTAAATGCTGATAATGCCCGCAATCTCAAATATTGATTAAGTAAGCTATGGTAAACATCAAACGAATAAGGAAATCCCCAGACAAATGAAGTGACTTAAGATTCATTACTTTGTCATATTTGGGAAGGTTATAATCAAGAGTCATTCTGATTTGCTGAATGTACATCGGTAGACTAGATGCTTCTTGCGAGCAGTATCTTATCTTGTTCACCTTTGTTGATGATGACTCAATCAACCTGTCATTGTGTTTCGAAACATAATTAGTGGGTCTAATTCCTGTTGTGTAACAATTCGACTTCGTTTGCAAAACGAACACGATGATGACGTCGCATGGGTCCCTGATGAAGAACATCTACACGAGAAATTAAGATTCTTTTAACGTTTTCTTTTCTCATAGTTGAAGTACATTTCTTTGTCTATTTTCTTTACTTGGCGTCAACGCATCTTCCAGTGTTAGCCTCCCTGATAACGAAAATATAAGATGTACACAATTTGACTATAGAAGCAGCCGTAATAACATATTATTCAGTAAAAACTGAAGTAAAATCTCTCCGTACGATACGTTCCTGAGATTATAGATAAGTTATGGAAGTAATCCTTCTATAAAATTAAAGTAGAATTTATTCTCTTAGATTTTGTCCCATTTCACTATTCCATTGCTATGTAAAAATCATGCGAAGATGCAGCACACTGACTAGACTGACTGAACGAACTTTTTAATGAAATCGTGTAGGATGTGCAATCCATTCATATTAATATTGGTCGGTAACTCCTCCCGAGCTAACCACGGAGTCTCCGCTAGCGGTGGAATGTATTATACTCTGCCAGACATAATTATTGTGTATTGTGTCTCCTACCCCCCTCTCCGCTCACTATTTTTCCTTCGGAGCTCCACAGAAGCTAATTGTCGACTGATACACCTCATTGAGCATCCTCTATAAAACATGTTTTACTTCACTCTATTTTAGTAAAATTTTGTTATATTTGAACTCAGCAGAATAATACGATGAAAATGAAACTAAACACTAATGAAACTAGGCGCTATAAAGTGAAAATAAGTAAATAAAGACAATTAGTATTTGAATTTAATATAAACACCATAAAATTTGATGAACTAAGTTTATTCAGCGTCATTTTATAGTATTATTTTGCTGATTTTAAATTTAACAATATTAACATGTTTTGTGGTGGATGTTCCATGAGATGTCTTAGTCGGCAATTACCTCCGTAGAAAAATAAGCAAAGGGCAATAGTAAGAGAGAACCATTTTCAGGCTGGGAAAAGTTGATATCACAAAACTATATTGAGCAGAGACTAGTTTTAAAAATTGAATAATTTCTTTCAACCCATTGAAAATGTGAAATTTTTCTTCAGATTCCACGTGATTGCAAAGCACTTCAGGGAGTAGATACTCGAGGACGAACGTTATTTATGTTGATTTTTTTTGTCTTTTCTGGTCATAAAATCCGGTGAACTCAGTAGGTCCCTGCGACACTCGCGCTCTCAACCTAACAACATGATTCAACCAGTTGACTGCTTCGTCGAATTTTATTACGAAACTTGTTATAAACCTTCCCATTACGAAAGAAAGTTGATTCAACTCGTTTCCTGACTGATGAGCGTCTTCACACTTCAGTCAACTTGTTGAAAGAGCAGAAGTGTGAAACAGTCCTTTAACCCTTCATTTTGAAACAAATGTATTAAAATTCCTTTTGCGATCGGAAGGTCAATAATACGACGCGAGGTAACAGTCAAGTGGTTGAGTCAACTAGTTGAGTGAGAAGCACCTGCGGAGAGTGAAAGGGGTTACAATGAAGCCTCGTTGAGTGCGTGCGCTTGAACGCAGGTGGAGCCCGGGGAGCTGGACAAAGTGAAGGTCGCAGCCGTAGCGGAATTCTGCGTGGTGGCATCGGGAGGAGGGCGGGAGAAGACGCAAACCCCCAAAGTGACAGCTGCGTCCAACAGAGCCTCACTCAAGACCAAGATCTGCGAAGCCTTGGGCCCCGTCGACAGAGGCACCAACAAACGTCTCGTAGAGGTAGAGCAAACCTTCACATCACGGCTCATTCATTTTGTACACGACACGACAAAAAGACATGCTAAAGTTATTGCAAAACATCAAAGATTGGAAGGGATGAGTAAAGTGCTTTTAATTGCTCTTCTGGTAGTAAATCGTTAAGGTTTGGGGCAGAGCAAGATGTGGAGACGGTCTTGGCAGTAAGCGCATAGGTCAACAGCCTTGCCGGCTTTATGGTCTTCCCTTGCACAATCACCCTATTTGTAGCATTTATAACACAGGATTCATTCTTCTTTTAACTCGGATTGTGAGCACGCATCAACTCTTTGATACCGCTACTTCTTATAACACTATAATCCTAAGTTTGGATGATGTAGGATCCTTTTCATTGATTCCTCCTGCGTGGTTGTTTTGAAACTCGTGCTCTATCCTGACCTTCTGACCCATTTCTTAAGCCCTGATTTCTTTTCAGACATTTTGTTTATCTCCATTTGTAATTCATTCTTACACGGTTCCCCTGCCATCCGACCCATATTTTTTCATGTCATGAACACTGCAGATTAGGATTGGCATAGTGTCTTCAGGTGACCCGTTTAGCTAGTTTTGACTCAAGGCCTAACCATACTTGGGCGTATTGTGAGTCATCAGGAATAGCCACTTGATAAGAATCAGACTCGTTTGCACGAGTCGCTTTTTGAATTCGGTTTAATCTCTAGACGATGGAAGACGTAGGACTATTCGTAGAAGGACCGGTCCGTGACTCTGTGCAATTTCGCGATCGCTGAACACATTAAGTCAGTTTAACAGCCATACATACGATTCTCAAATTCTGCGAATTACTGTTGCCATTGTGGTTGCTCTCACTNAGTCAGACCAAACACAAGAAAACATGACGTGACCAAACTGATACATTCAAGGACTTCATGTAACTGAAAAGTAGAGACCTTAATCAAGAGAGAATCTTCAGGGGTAGAAACATAACGCGGAATTTCTCATATATCCGGAAAATACTACGCGCAGTTTCTCATACGAGAGTAAATCATTTGTACTTGGTCATGTGATTGTGCTGTGTCACCTTCCCTTTCTATCTGTTCAAGTTCGAGTAACAGCAGGCGCCACAGGAGCTAAGAGACATTGCGCGAAGTAAATACAACTGTAATGAGAAATAACGTATTCTTAAGTGACGGTTCTCTCTCGATTAAAGTGTGTGAGGTCAAGAGGTTGTAGCACTTACGCAAGGAGACTATACACAGGAGCTGGCATTCATGGAGTGGGGGTGGGTACGAAAAGCGCTCACGCGGGGACATGAATCTTCAGCGCCATCACACGCTGGTAATTGTAGCTACTTCAATGGCAGTTCCCGCTCAGCTGATATCTTTGTGCTGTTAGATACTCTTGCATAAAAACTTTGATCTGGCATAAAAAGTACTCGTGCTGTTGTATTTTAAAAGCACATCGAGACTTTCCTATCGAGACAAATGAATTTGAAGTAGTTACAATAAACAGCGTGTGATTCATGTCCACGCGTGAACACTTTTCGTACATACCCCCACTCCATGAGTGCCAGTTCCTGTGTATAGACTCCTTTCCCCGCACGTGAGGAACGACAGGAATCACTAGAGAATCACACTGTGCTCCCTGGTATGATCATCCACTGGCATGCTCTTAGTGTGCGTGAAATGGTCATTCTAGAGGTGAATGTAAGACCCTTCGCTCGACAAGAGTCCCATTCCGCAAGACAGTCATTCATCAATTGGTCATAGGCTCGCGCTTTGGAAAATACAAATAATGGAGACATCCATGCCTCAACAGAATTCAGCACTTATTTCACGTGATTTAAGTCAACGTCATTACTTCGCTGGGCATGCAGTAAAACACAGATAGCAGCGTTTACCTGTATGCGTGGTCTTTTAGCTAAGACGGTTCTATCTATACACAAAACATTTGAGCTGACTGAAACTTCGTTTAGAACACGTGGTACTCTTAACACTTATTTGCGGAACTTATAATAGCGGTAAAATACTGAGAAAGAAGTGTGCTAATAAAAGTACCATAACTATTGCTCCATTGAACATTAATATCCGTAAACAAACAGTGTATGTCGCGTTCACTCGTCAGCGGTGTCCAAAAAACGTTACTGGCATTACTATTACATCAAATTGAAATGGTAGGTAGTTTGTGCGTGTTAATATTTATTATTCATTTCGCAACAAGGCGGCTTAAATTTCTTTAACGCAGTGTAAGTTGTATGTTCTTTGGAATCTATAAAGCATGTTCATACTTATATTGAAAAAAATCATACAAAAGTAATAACATAAAAGTTTCATAATCTCAGGAGTAGTTGGAAGCCCATCAGCATGTAGGAATATAGAATAGGTACAAATACGTAGGATGCAAACTGGGGTCGGTATGGTATAGGGCAAAAATTTGGAAACATTTTTAGCTTATTCACTAATTTAATTTTTTTAAATATTGCTTCTTAGATGTTGAAATTAATTTTTACAAACAAAATGCCTAGGGGATATTAAATTAGATCGCGTGATTGAACAAAATTCGAAAAAAAACTGTTACATTATTGATTTGTTTTTGTTTGACGATTGATACGTATTAATGCCGTATTTTCATAAGTGTATAATCATATTATCTTATCACAAAATATTAGATAGATAACGCTAAATAACAATTTGATACATTTAAATTCTAAATATTTGTCATTCGTTACTTATTAGCAATGTGTTAAAAGAATACTTTTGTAGCTTACTGCCATTCTAGAAACGTAATTTAACGCTGTCGATAAAACGTGTTCATCATGTTCAGTTTTTTTCATCATGTTGCCTCTTCTGTTGTGTGTAGGCCATGCACGAGATCGTCTGCAGCAGTCAACCCCAGCAGCACGTGACGAACGACTGTTGCGCCTCTAACGGTCAACGGTGTAACTGCGGCCGCGGGCCGTTCTTGAAGACGGCGTTCCACGACATGACAGGGAGGTACGCGAAACTCAACGTAATTATATAACTACAAAATCATATGATTTTCAAAAAGATATGGTTTGATATTAATGTACCCGTTTCAGTATGATTTCGTTTGACGGGGCTGGTGGCCCCAGGTGTTTAAGAGGCCTTAATCAAGAGAGAAACGCCAGGGACGGCAATATAATACGAAATTCCTCCAATTTTCAGAAAATACTACGCGCAGTTTCTCTNCGGTATCACTAGACGTCTCACTTGATTTTAACTGTTGGTGAGATAGCTCACATTCATTTTTTCGCACTTATGTTGGCTAGACCGTGTTATACGATTACTGATGGCCCACCCCATACGGTCATTACTAATGACAGTATCCCCACCAGGAGCCAGTAATGATGAGTCCAAATCAGAAAATCCGGATGCTTGTCATTACCGGGCATCATTCCAGTTTTTGCAGCATCATTCCACCTTACACGATCATTTCTAGTGTCATTCTGATAAGGTAATGACATTAATACTGATCGGGTGGGATCCCTATAAGAGGGTGTACGAGAGATTGTGAGCCGTATGAGCACGTGCTGGTGTACTCACAGTACAGATCAGTTGTGTACGCTTGCTTAGACGTAGTTTGTTTGGGTTTACAATTTTTATTATGATTTGATTCGAAGGTCATCTTGTACGTTGCGCGGTTAGCGTCATCAACCTAACGTATACGTTAGGAAACGTGTACGTTATGCAAAAACTTTCCATTGTGGATACGGCAGACGGTTCTCTCTTGAATTAAGAATTCTAATATGGAATTGTCCGTGGTTGGGTTAATACTCAGCTGGATAGCGCGTGCAGATAGAGCAACCGCAATGAAAGGAATCCCATATCTCCTTTACTCGACACGTCCAGAGCCCACTTGTATAATGAACATGAGTTAAGGGGTTAGGTCTTGTCCTGCGTGAGCGACAACTCCCGACGACAAAGAGTGGCGTAGCGTCGCTGGGATCAAATGTACGTGGACGCGCGCAATCGGCCTCTACTATTTCAACAAGATGGCGCTGATCCGCGAATAACACGTGAAATTATGTTACATAACCGATATAGAGCGAAATACGCAGCGCTAAGGCAAAGACACCGTCAAAGCTCTCATGAAATTTATCAGTAAAGAACAACTTACAGACCACAAAAAACTTAGAGAATTACATCACTTGTACCCGCACCAATGTTTATGTATGAACAGGAAAAGTTTGAATATACCTTGATGTCAATTATTACTCTTCATTACATTACAAATGGTATTAGGGTAATTGGTGAATTAATTGGTCCAATTTAAACAATTGGATTACTAAAAAACGGTGAAAATTTTCAACACTCAATAAAATATCTGTTGTCTTGAACTTGAACAAACCGTAATCAGTTCGATACTACACAAACTATATCTATAAAATACAGAAACTTACGGCAATAACACGACAAAACCCAAGCAAGTTTGAAGTTCAAGCGTCGCCGAATGTAGCATTTGTAGCGCTAGAGTGGCGCTGTCGCTCGAGCAGGACAGTCTCGTAACCACAAGTGTGTTTGAATCCTGTCGCTTGGAGTTGTAGCGCGCTGTCGCTCTTGTTTGTCGTCCACGTTTAGGTCAAGGCATGAAGTGTTTTGTTTCGTTTTGTCAAACAAGACCTTCGAAAACTCTTCCTTCGTCTCCGTCGTTGGGAATGACGTCACCGTCGTGCGGCGTCGGTGGTATCGTGGTCAACGTGTCCAAACACCGTGCGACGTCAGCGCTTCTGCCTCGAGACAAGCGCTTCAGCTGCAAGGCGTGTCACAAGCGCTTCGCAGACGCCTATCGCCTCACGCTGCACAAACAGACGACGCACGTGGCGCGAAGACCTTCCGCCGCCGCGTCGCCTGCGGCCGCCTCCATGTTGGCGCACGTGTGCTCTGTGTGCGGGAAGCAATTCGCCAGGAGGACGTCGCTACTCATCCATCAGGTGACCAAATGACGTCTCTCTCCTCTGTCCACGAAAGAAACAAAACGGAAAAGTCGTCTATTTGTCTGTTGGCCATAGCATCATTAAAAATTAAATGCAAAAAGAAATCGGAATATATTGAGGGGTTCATTGAAGAAACTATATCTAGTTTAGGTATCGTAAAAAAGTGTCCTTTGCAAGTGAAAATACTAAGTGCAATTTTGGGGATAAAAACTGTAGACGAGGTAATAATGTATTTATGTAGATGAAGGTATTTAAATTTCTGTAACAGTGGTTAAGTTTAGTGCGCAATGATACAAAATATAATACATTGTAAAGATAGCAACCGAAGTTATTTTATCCTTACGCGTGATTAATTGGTCAGTTCTTCTCGTTACGTCCTGGATTTTCTCGTTGGTTTTCCTCTGTTTCGTAGAACATAACATCCGGCCTCCGACTTCCGAGGCGCATGAGCGCGTCATTTCTTGTAGTCCATATCCGCTACGCACAATTTCTCATACCCCACTGCCAGTGTCCTAAGGATGACTAAGGCTTCTTTTCAGTAGACTTAGATGTAGTAGATGCAGATGCTGAGTGCCTTCACGTTTTTATTCACGTGATCTATATTCACGAGTTGGTACTATGAGAAACTGTGCGCAGCGTTTTCGAAAGTTATGAGAAATTGCCATATGTTGCATGAGCTTTCTTTGCTGATAGCAATCTCTGTACGTTGTTATTAAACAATTTGTGTACACATACATCACCCTGAAAAATATGTGTGAATGACTTCTGAATGTTCAAAATAACCATTCTATTTTCCCTCAACCGTTCAATTTCTTGTCGTGTAGTGTAGTGAAATATGTAATTCAAATACACGATATACTTTACATACTTTTGATTATCATAAGCCGATTGGTGGGAATATCATCAGCGCTACAGTCAGAACTTTTATAGAGTGTAGTGCCTCAAAGTTAGCGAAAGATGGTGCTAGTACTTTTACACGGATACATAGACTTAAATATAATTAGGCTCAACCGTCTCTGCAGTAGGTTGTCCATGATAACACGAGACAGAAGATACTGAGAGATGTCGTCCACTCTCTCGCACTCAGGTAATACTGGGCCACGACTTAGGAGCAGCAGTCAGATAGGGGAATCGAGTTCCCACACCTACGTCGATGTGCCAGAGGAAGACAGAGACTCCTTACATCGTTTTCTCTTCGAACAACCGGTGCATAAGACTGTTGGATTTATTTATATTTAGGTCTCTGCATTAATATCAGTACATGGTGCTAGAATCAAAGTCCCCCGCAACATAGTTCGGTTTACGAGCACCGTCCCAGGGAGGGCGCACCATGCATCTCCAAATTTCGAGCACTGTTGTCTTACTACTTATTTGCGACATGTGGTGACGGTAGGTGAGTACAGTAGGTCATGTTCCAATGTGAGTTGATGTGCGTTGGCAGGCGTTGGAGCGCGGCGCCCGCCGCTACCAGTGCACGGCTTGCGGTCGCCGCTTCGTCCACCGTTGCAGTCTGGAGACCCACTTGGCAGTAGAGCATCCCAACACGAAACCCTGGCTGTGTGCGCGCTGCGGACGCAGTTTCGTCGTGAGCAACGCGTTGAGGGCGCATCGCTGCGTGTGCACGGCGGCTGCGGCGGTGCTGGCGGCGGGTCTCTTGGGAGGTATCGGTACCATGTACGACCACGAACATCGCTCCTATGCCAGTGGAACAGCTGTGGCCAGGTGAATTAGACTCATGGAAACAGGCGAAGGTATCTTTCAAATAGACTAAGATCTACGCGACTTTTCATCGTAACTTACAAAAAGTCGTATGATACACTTTTCATACACAGCGTATTGTTGCACAGGTTATCGTGGGCATAGAGGCTCTGTTCCAGTCACGACGCGTCACAGAACAAAATGCTTGTGAATTCTTTGATAGTCTGACAGTGTATAACCTTGATATTGATGACTTGCCTTGCACAATTGAACAGGCTCGTGTCTTCGAAAGTTCGTTCCGCTTACTAAGCAAGCCGTGTTACCCACACCGGCCCAGGCATGCACGACAAAATGTCGTATCGTGTGAAAGAAGTCAACTACTTCATAATCTTGATATTAGATTTAGCATTTGACTGATAGTACTATATGTCGGTCCCTTTGATCTGAAATAATATCGTAACCTGGATAAATAGATATTAACGATTTGTCGTGGTTTTAGATTTGAGTGGTACAGAGATAATATATGGTATGGAGGATAATAACTATGCATGTGCCACATCCGAATATGGAAAATAATGTCAAGACCCAGTTCGGTGTCGGTAGCAGCGTGAGTGCGAAAATGAAGCCCGGCTTAACTGCTTCTTTTTGATCCAGTCATGTTGGAAACAATCGTTCAATTGTGTGCTTTTAACACACAGGCTCAAACCCTTAAATAATTGTCGCGCTACATGCGAAAAATTAAATTTAAAAAATACGAGAAAACTGATGATCGAATGTACGTCTCTATATTATTTTGGTGATATACACGTTAAGACTCGGAGCGGACCACCGCCCAGGTTCACCACCGTAGATATATTTGTGTAAGGGATCGTTTATATTGGAGAGAGAGATCTAAATGTAGCTCGTAAGTGAAACATGGCTCAAAAATTCTTTAAGTTAAGGATTAGTCAATGTTCCCGGATATCGCCTTTTACGAGCTGACAGAAATGTGTGGAGGTGGTGAAGTTGGGATATTTATCCGCGATGATATAAGCAAAGTTGTATTCTCTTCTGAAAACGACAATACGCGAAAAGTCGAGTTCTTTTTGTTGAAATTACTTTAAAAAACAAAAAATGCCTATTAGCGGTTATATACAAACCCCCTAAGCGTGGTAATATTCAAGAGCTTGATGAATTATTTTCAATTTGTGCAACTAAATTTGATTCTATAATCGCGATGGGTGATTTTAACTGTGATCTCGCAAAAGAAAATTCTTCACACGCACTTAACTTTAACAGATTATTTCATGGTATGAATTTAAATATTCTTCCTCTGGAGCCGACTCATCACACAAATAATTCTGATACTTGGTGGAACAATCGTATTATTACTTCAAACCCAATTATATGGGCAAATCCGAGTTCCCGGTATCTCTAAGCACGATTTAATTTATGTTTCTTATGGTCTGAAATGTCCTAAGTATGTACCGAAAATAATAGAGTATCGTGATTTTAAGAATTTAAACCTATGCAACTTTCTCAATGAAGGATTAAATATATCATGGCA
>NNCF01126710.1:240463-257606 GCA_002313205.1 Laupala kohalensis | reverse complement strand
TTGCACTTCTGAAGAAGGCTGGAGCATGGCAGCCGAAACGTCAAGTTACTACGACCAGACGCGGCACGAACATACAATACAAAACATAGCAGTTTGTTTACGTTTTGCATCGCGACGCAAAAATACATTTCACTCGCTAACAGTTGATGGTGGAAACTCGACTGTCGTGTGGAAACTCGACCCGAGAAAATGGCCGCTGGCGCTTCTTTCCTTATACAGAGTGTAAGATAGTACTAGCGTAGGTAGAGTTAAATCACTAAAATATCTGATATTGGCGTAAGTAAACAGAGTAACATGAACTTATTGTGATTTCAACGTGAAAAACATACCTCACCGGTCATTTAAACGGTATAATTGCAATTATAATTGATGGTGTCTTATGAAGAAAACACTTATTTTCAAAAAAAAAGACCAATTTTTATATCACAAAAGTGATGAAGTTTACTTTGATTCGTAGTAAATTTTCCGTAGTATTTTTCCAATCACTTTTATCTATAGGTCACTGGACACCTGAGAAAAATATTTCACTTTTTCTGAGATGATATGCATGAATCGTGATACCGTTGCGCTCATCCGCCATGTTTTTACTTCATGTTCTTGAGCATTTCGAACGAGTCAGGCGAATTTCTGAAATTGTTTATACTATATACATTTGGATACAAATTAAATCATGTTTTTTCTTGGGTATTTTTTATATTTATGTATTTGAAAACAATTAAAATATCACAAACAACAATTATACATTTCCGTGATTTGACTAACGTGAAGTGCTGGTCCCACCTTAAGAACAAAGCTTTACTACTTGACACTGCACGGTTTCGTGCGTACTTTTTTGTTGTTGTGATACGGTATACCCTTTATTATAAGTTTGTGCACATATAAATAGTACGTTTACATACAAAGAAATACTTTCATATAATACTACTACTCTCGAGAAAACTGGGCTTTTCCGTACTAGTGATTTACACTATTACAAGTTTATTTTTCACAGACCAATGATGATAATGTTAATAAACGCATAATATTATATTGCCTAAGAAAATTACTTAAAGAAATACATAATATCCGTGAAGTATCACCACAAAGGGGTCTAATGACCTCGATGTTGACGAACCGTAAAGCCCCACAAAAAAAAATCAATCGTATCGGAAAAGTGATGGTTGGAAACTGTACTATAATATTCAAAGAAGGGTAGCAAAAATTACGCCTGGAGGACTAGAGAAGGATGAAAATTGATCGTGAATGTCTTTTTGAATTGTTACAGGTCATCTGTTGTAAGGTGTGCAAAGCAAGTTTTCCAACAGTGACAGGTCTGATCAACCATAGTAAGACTCATTCCAGTGAAGATTGGAGACCTGTCGTCAAGCGGGAGTCTCCTGGAGATGGTGAGAGCTTAATGACATTTCGCTTTTATGTATCACTCTGCAGCAAGTTTATCTTACAACATACTTATTTCGCCTAACGTACGTGAACCTAATAATTAATAGGGAGTTTTTGCATAGCGTACCTGCGAGCTATCGTACACGCTATCTGCATGCAAGTTACTTCTGCACATGCTAGAAGGTAGTGGTACACTAACTCTCCTAGCGTAGTGCGTTACAACGACTCTCTTTGCGAATGATATTAGTGGTACGCACCCAGTAAGCGACGTCATGCCGGATTCTGGTCTGGATTTGAGGTTATGTTGATATCTAAGAGAGTGTACGAGAGATTTGTTTGTTTTGTGAGCCGTATGAGCAAGTGCTGGTGTACTCACTGAACAGTTTAATTTTGTACGCTTGTATAGCAGTAGTGTTACAGGTTACAGGTGTGTTTACAATTTTTATTATAATTTGAGTCGAAGGTACGCTATGCAAAATGCATCGACCGTATACGTTCGGAAGAGTGTATGTCATGCAAAAACTCTCTAACATTTAAACAAAACTAGTGTTGACTTCGCAAATGACGCGGCACGATAGGCAAAAAAATTCCGGTTCTATTCTCAAGAGTCAACTGATCAGCAGCCTCATAGATTTTACTCTCCTTCTCATAGATACCTACTCAAACCTCAAAGAACCTGTGTTTCACTTGGAATCCGTGAGATTGCAGGACTTTCAAATAAATGTCCCGTCTTGAAATGCACTTTAATGATGAGATTTCTATTGAAATGTAAACTTAGTGGATACACTGGGCAAACACTGGTTGTGGGTATCACAGAGTTGGGTGTGAGATCTTAAGTCTCCAAACCTTTGGATGTGACATCTAAATTTTATAGTTCGGATGCTGTAAGGTACTAATATCTCAACGAAGTTTTTGGGAATTCATTTCTTCCTCTGAATTTGAGCCTCACATCCAAACCTGTTTTCTCAGTGTACATAAAAGAAATTTTTATTCATTTAACTCACTTTTCAGGACGGTGACCCTGAGGTCAGGTTGTTCAAAATGGAGACTTTAATCAAGAGAGGGCCGTCAGAGGAAGATTCGAGTACAATGCGTAATTTCTCATAGTGGTGTCAATGAGCTCTAGCCCCGATAGCGTCGAGTCTCCCTCCCTTTCTCCCTCCACCACCAATAAACGAGAACCAAGTGACAGCTGGAGCCAAAGAGACTATGACAATTTATGCGTAGTAAATATAGATGTTATGAGAAATTACGTACTCTCAAATTTTGGACAGAGCTGGCGGTTCTCTCTTGAATTAAGGTCTCTAGTTTGTAATGCTGATGGGTTGTCTTTTTTGCTTTGTTTTGTTAGGGGGAGGCCTGATGTCACCAGGGGGAACGTCGTGTGGTGGTGGGGGCAACGGCGTCGTCGGGGGTGGTGGCAACTGCGGAGGCGGCGCAGGAGGGTTGGTGAGTGGAGGCGGCGGAAACGGACCCGACGCCTACCAGTGCTCCGTGTGCAGCAAGTTCCTTTCCAACAAGCTGTCTCTGTCTCTACACATGCGCACGCACACGGGAGACAAGCCGTACGAGTGCGGCGTGTGTCAGAAGCGATTCACGCAGAAACCGGCTCTCACCTACCACCAGCGTTTGCACACGGGAGAGAGGCCTCATGTGTGTCAGTTCTGCGGCAAAGGATTCAACTCCAAGGCAAGGAGGAGACTCGTGGTCAATGGATGACGTATTACAATACTATCGGTTTCCAGAAGCGAATAGACTCGAATTTCCCTATAAAACTCCAATACAACAAATGTACATCAAATTTCAGATTATTTTATTCTGCGTTGTAAGGGCAGAGTTTAAATTTTTTTCTTGTGTTTGGAAAGTAAGAAAACACGACCTTTTTATCGTTCTCCAGGGAAGGGTCAGCTCTGAAAATTTATACTTGTAAAACTGTTCAGCCTAGGATATTTTTACACAGAGTTGTTGGAATAGTTATTTCTAAATTGCGTTAATTTTTTAATTTTATAATCTTCGTTAAAAAACTTATTCTTGTAATTTTTATAAAACCTTGCAATCTTAAGAACTGCTAATCGTACAATTTTCCATCAGGAGTTTTTAAAAATAAAATAAGAATACACAGTTAGCTCACTAATAATGTTATTCTGTGATTTTATATCACTTGATGAAACACGAATGATTAATGTGCGGTGAAGCGTAATGCCGGCGGACGCCCAGATCCCGATTAATAAACTAATTGTTGCTAATATAAATTTTTTAAAGTCACAATATGACATGTATTATTTGAGTTCACATGTGCGGAAGCCGGATTAGTCCATAGTATAGGAGTAGCCAAACCAATGTACTCGTATGTCCCATTTGAAGTCAAAGAGTGTAGCCGAGCAGAAGAGGAGTTCGATCAATGTGAGCCACTAGTTGCCGGAGTATACTAAACTCCTATGCAGACAAAGGATATTTTGACTGTTGCCGACATACAACACAAACCCCCTCCCTCCTCTGAGAATGCGTTTTGCCACTTTGACGCTATCACAAGCTCTCGTCGCGAATTGCGAAACAAATATCTGGCCGCCAGAAATAGCCTTGATAATCATTGAAATGCATCGAGCCTCTTATTAATATTCATTAATTTATAGCATTTCTTATTTTGGGGACTTCATCTCAGTTCTAACCGTCTCATCCCTACGCACATTGGTAGTGAAAGATTTTACATATTAGTGCTGCTAAAAGTGCAGGCTTGACGTGCTGAGGTTAGAGTCCTTTCTATGTAGAGAGGACAAGCCTAACGAAATTCCAAGGAGTATCAAGATTGTCAACTTCGGAAGACCTTCTAATAGGCACATAGGATGACAAAAATGGCCGCCCTTTGCTTTTTGTTTACGTTGGTCTCTCACGAAAAAGTAAACCGAAATTAGTGAAAATGTTAAAATAAATTTAGGAAAACAGTATTAACAGTTTTGGTTGAATCTAGTAGTTAGACAGCTCTAACCTATCCTAACTCTCGACGTAACTAATGATTCTGTCTCAAGGCAAGGAGACCAATATGGCTGTCATCTGACTATTCCCGTCACTGATGGGGCGGGGGGGAATTTTAGCGGATCCAATCAAATGACGCAACGTCCATGTCGCTTCTCTATCACACACATTCCAACTCAGCGTTAAAAATGCGTAAAAGAGCCGAGTCATCACGTTCGCAAAGGGAGGAGGCCACAGCACGTCTCATTATTGTTCCTTGCTCACCACTCTCGCTCTGCTGATTGACTTTAACCGCTTCATTAGCTGTCTCCATTAGACTGAATGATCCTGAACGCTCCATTTGATATACATTCTCCACCTTTGCCGACATACTCTTCAATTGTCCTGAGTGAACTCTATACATTCATCCCTAATGTCCAACCTCGTAGCCGCTCCTGAAACCCTAGCCATGGATCTCGGCTGCGTCGAACCAGCGAACGAGGGCTGCCGTTTCTGAAAGGACATCGAGGCACATTACGTGCGAGGTTTAGAGTCCTTAATTAAAGAAAGTCAGCCGTCCTTAGTTTTAGAGCACGTAATTCCTCATAAAACCTAGCAATAAATCGCATGGCACGTTTCACGTCAGGTGTTGCACTGTGCTCGCCTCTTATTCGTGGAGTGGGGACGAAGGGAGGGTGGGAGGCACGACCAACTACATCTATGAAGAACTGCGCGTGACATTTTCCGGAAATGTGAGAAATTCCGCATTATAAATTTTCCTCTGGTAAATTTCCGCCCCTGACATTTCTCTCTCGATAAATTAAGGTCTTTTAGTGAGGTTATGTCGTCGTTGTGCGTTGCAGGTGGGCAAAGAGAGCCACGAGCGCATCCACACCGGTGAGCGTCCTTACAAATGCGGCCAATGCGGAGTTGGATTCCGCTGCAGCGCCAATTTGCGCCAGCACACGTGGATCCACTCTGACAGAAGGCCTTTCATGTGCGAAGTGTGCAAGAAGCTCTTCAGACGCAGGGAAGCTCTGCAGGTGAGAGACAAGACAATCCCTTCGAAAACAGTCATTTCCATAAGAAATCATTTTACATTTTCCTAAATACATACCAAGAACACACACTTAACTCATAATAAATATAGTGTTTAACGCTAAAAATTAATAAGGGATCAGTGGCGTACCTACGGTGGGGATATTCCCGGCGGGGCGAGAAAAATTGTAGCTTTTCACTTTAGTGTCCAAAGTTCATTTAGCTGTGACAATTGACAAGAGCGATCCACCTACTACTACTAATCCTAGTATCAATAACTCTATTACTAACAACTCCTCTTAACACATTCAAGTGTGAAAAGTAGTTGGTAAACATGTGTATAAGGTTTTTATGTATTTGATAGAATAAATCTGTTCTTATTCAGTAAAATAATGCTATTATCAATAACCCTCCTCCATAAAGAGGTATCAGGAGTCACCTCCCTTCTTTGTCGTTTGGCACTAGGGCCAGTTGTGGAGTCAGTGGATCCATGTCGCACATGAAAGCTGTCAAGAAACAGTCCGTGGGAAAAAGGCTCAAGTCTTCTGAGATGTGACTAATCCATTATTGTTGGTCACGTGAGGCTCAGACAGGACTCACTGGGCACAGATATAGCGATGCAGAGTTCAATTGAATTTAAATCAGCGTTCAAAGGAATTTCTGGAGAGTGAATGATAATAGCGTCAATATCACTTAAAGTAACTGCGTATTGCTGGAGATGTTGAAAAATTCTCCATAGGCATGGACGGAGGTCGACTATTGGTTAAAAGTCGATGCTGAATCACTCTTTAAAACAATTTTTTTTTATTTATGTACACTTCACGTTAATTTATGTCGCAGTTCCTCATTTAAAACAAACGTTAAAACCCGTTGAACCTGTTTCGATGATTAGATTAGATTGCAGTTTGGATGGATCCGGCTAATGGCAGAGCCCCGCACGTAGGCCTAAAAGACCCTTTGTACCCCTTAGCAAAGTTAGGTTTACTTCAACCCGAGTAGATCTCAGCCTTCCTGATATCTTCTACGTTCGGGAAAAATAACGGTATCTACTTTGGGCAAAAGATTCGCACAAACTGAGTATGCGCGGAGGTGTCCTCCTCTATGCCTCATCTCCGACGCATTGGATCCTGGCTGATCCCCATTAGGGTCCGTCAAAAGCCCTAGAACTTACCTCAAACGACTCTGAACAATCAATATTTCTGCGATTTCAGTTGTTCCAACGCGTCTGCAGCAACTGAATCATCTTTGGGGAAATTCCCAGTCGATATCTCGTAGGTTATATCCGTGTGTTTGCGTTGCAGGTCCATATGAGGATCCACACAGGCGAGAGGCCGTACTCGTGTCCCGTGTGCGGTCGTCGCTTCACGCAGAAAGGGGACATGGTGAAACACACGCGCTCGCATTCCAAAGACACGCAAGGTAAGCGAAGCCCACGCCGTCACTACCACGGTTCCCCACTGTTGGAAACGATACTGACATGTGATACATTCAGTCAGGTGAAAATGGCGACGAGTCGGGAATCGAACCCGGAACTCCTGCACTGATCGCAGGGGTGCTATCCACTACACCACCCGTTCGTCTTCCACAACTGTACACCAGTTCCACCCAGACTTATTATCTCCCACGTGGTCATAAGCAGTTTGCAACTTCTTTTTTCGACTATATTTTTTTGTGTGTGTTCACGAATACACTTACTGAATTGTTAGTTTCTTGGCTCTCAACAGTTATAATGGCAAACTTTTAAGTTGAAAATACCTATACATTCCATACAAAAAATTTAGGGAGTCAGCGTGGCTCAGTGGGTAGAGCGCTCAGTTGCTGGCTGGATGGCCGGGATTCGATCATCGGTGAGATGGAGTTTTTTCATCGCACCTCAACATCCAGGCCTACTCAGCCTGCTGTAAAATGAGTACCAGGATTTATCCTGGGATCAAGTTGGTCGGAGCGAGGTGCAGACCACATCTCCTCCTCCTCCTAGTGCCGAAGTCAAGTTATTGCGGATATCCACCCTCCGCGAACCTTCGGGGTCAGTTGATTTTTGACAAAAATTAGTGTTATGTAAAATCGCGGCTAACTCTCCCCCCACCGGAACGCAGTGTAACGGTATCAAAAAGAAAAACCCTCACCTCCAAGGTGTGGTATGTAATTTGTAGGCGGCCCCTTATATCTGTATATTAAGTTTGGTTGTTTAGTTATTTGGTATAATATTCATCCTTCCAGGCGTGACATGTCACAAGTGCGGGAAGATCTTCAGTCGCCGCGTGCACTACAAGATGCACGAAGAACAATGCCGCCACGCAAACATCCAGTTAGTGGTGAAACAAGACAAGATGGAGGAGAAGACGGGCATCGCTCTATTGCAATCGCAAGACCACGACAAGGAGGACTGCGAACAACACAAGACGATCGCCATCGTCAACGAAGACATGTTGCCAAAGTTCACTGACATCACAATCGTCCCACGAGACGTGGTGCAAGAGATCGAAGTGGAGTTCGAAGCGAAGTGACGAGTGAGGTTATGTTGCCTTTGCTCACGACGTTTCTTTGTTACCTCGTTCAGTTATTGGAATCTTTAATAGTAGTATATTGTTGTAACGAGTTGTTACATTATTTTCTGTTTTTTTTTCGTGATCCTCCCTCACTGCATCTCATGGACATTTAATGTACTGAAAATATCAGTGATCGAAATTAACAAATGGAAGAAAAAACGTATGATGTTCTAGTGTAAGAAGTGTTAGAATGTTTTAGAATTATTTTACACGATTTTTTAAAAATAATCATTGAAAGGAATGTGGTTTACTTCCCTCTAACTCAATTTATTATACATAATCTGCTTTATGAATCACGCCATGATTGTAGCAAATTGTGTATCTCCGTTCATGAACATTAACTGAAATCTGACAATGTATTGTGAATTCAATGCATACATTTTTGACTGGTGTCGATGGACCCGTTTTGAAAAAAGAAACTGAAAACTAATCATTAATTTAAAATGTTTCTCAATATTATCTTTTGTCGTAAATTTCAGTCATCATGTAAGTGTATCCTTTTTAGTTATATTCTACAATTTCGTACAATCACTATCAAATGATTCCCCGCTAGCTGTTCCATATATTTAATCATTTCACGTCGGTTTATTGATACCTGTATCAAGTCAATGCAAGTAGGTAACCCATAAACAACGTGTATTAACATGCCAAGATTTAGTGTTGATAAAAGAGTCCTTTGTTTATAATTTCTTAAATGTTAGAGGTAAACTTGTCCATGTTGTGTTTGTGTGACATTATTGTCCCTCTTGTCCTATCTGAAAATAAATTTTTTATATTCAAAACTATTTAAGTAATTTGAATAACGAAAATAATAATTATTTTATCCCCTTTAGGCAATGAAGAGGATTTTTTGAGCTCGTCCCGTAATAAAAAGTACAGTACAAGACAATCTACTAATACACACCGTACTGAACATAAAACGGATATTGTCATATTTACTTCCAAGACGAGGAAACACCCAACTTTGGAACCTCTTTTAATCGATAGTGCACATCTTTTTAAGAACCACGCATTAAAATTCCTGAACTTTNGGGGGGGGGGCACAGGAGTTACAGTTTTTTCTTCTAGTTTCTTGCGTCCAAACTAGAGGGTTAATAAATTTTGGAAATGAGGACTGAAACGAAATTCTAAAACATGAGTCTAATGAAGGGGTCGAAGCATAAACGGATGGGGTTTTTTTTTCGAGTCACTTTTCATTATGCACTTATCCCTTCCTCTATTTTATTCTTATTTTTCTCGCGAACTGAGCAACGATTGCTACCCGAAAAATCAATAAAACACATTCAGTATGATTCATTGCACTGAATGCCGTTTTCTTGCTCTTGACATTTCGAAGGCGAAATTTGTATTATTTGACCGCAAACGTAGTTATTGAGCTTTCAGAAATTGCTCCCAAATAACCCTTTGAGTGATTTTTTGTCGTTTCTAAGACATTGATTCTTTACTTTGCGAAAAACCGATGGGAGTCTTAATTTTTTTTTCCATGAATCAAGTTTTCTAATTTACCGTATTACATGTCTTCGTATGAAAACCTGAGTATGCTAGCATGTCATGTACTTGACAAGGAAATTGTGACAAACGCTTGTCATTTGCCGGTCTTACCGTCGTGTTCGCTGAGTGGCGGCGATTAGGGGACAATTCCCCTCCCTCCCCCACTTATTTAAGGAAAGATTAAAATTTCATTTTAACCGCCTAAAACTGGGAATTACACCATATCTGATGTAGTTATCACAAATTGTCTTTTCTTTGATTTATTTCATTATTTAAAACATACTTCATGGAAATATGCAGAAAATGTAATGTAAATAAAAATAAGTCAATTGTTTTGTCTCCCTACCGTTTCCTGATTCATAACGTGACGAAACCCGTCACAGTTACTAATGCAAAAGCGTCGCATATTTAAGGCCGGCCTTCGCCTCTATATGATAATTTGTGAGAATGACACATTGTTGTTTTGGTGGGTGTCTACCCCACCCTAATGCAGGGTGGCTGGTGATTCTTCATCTCAAAATTCACCGACTTTTCCCTGACCATTGGGTTAAATTTCCCTGACTATTACCACACGTTAACATGTACGCAAAAACTATCGTAATTGAACAAAAAAACATCCCAGGTGAAATTTTATAAAAATAAAGAATTTCATAAAAAGAAATTGTCAATAATTCATAAATAATTCTTCAGTTAGAAAAGAGTTATTGGTCTGAGTCATTGAAAAAAATAAATAAAAATAAGCACACTTTTATCAGAAGTATTAAAAAATAAAGCTAGCACGTCTAGAGGTGAGTCGTTGCAACTGTAGTATACATTACAACGAAACCGTTACCACTTCAACTTCATTCATAAGATTGGAACCTTCTCGCTGTCAAGTCGTCGCAACGACGCAAACACTTCCGTAAACTGTTGAAATAATTGTTAAAAGTTACGTTAATTGTTATCGTAAACTGCCGAAATGCTTCTATTCATTAGCACGGCGAATCAAGTTTGGTTTGGCATGAAAATAAAATCCAAGTTACGTCAAACTGTCATAAAATGAATCAGTATCAAACTTTGGTTTACAACGGTGCACAGAGAAAACAAAATCGCACTCGTAGCAATTTGTTATGCCGTTAAAATACAAAAAAAACACACAATGCAACGAAAGAATTTAGTGGAGTTTCCTGCTTCAGAGCTGTCCAAAGTGGAACATTATATTCTATTATTGCTTTCGCTATAAGGGAAGAAGCGCTTCCCGAGGCAGGGTTATTGGGTTTGAATTGTTTTCTGACTATATTAACTCTAATTGAAGGGGGAAAAATTTAAATTTTTAATTCGTCGACCTTTATCACTTTAAAATGTTTTCTCCCAGCATTCGGCAAATTCCCTGACTTTTCCCGGTCGCTCACCGCCCTGAAACGGTACAAAAACCTGTTAGGTCATACGTCGATTGCAGAAAGGTTGTGGGCTTTTTACAGCATGGAAGTCGCAATACCACTACCGTCTGTTCTATAGATAAAAAGCTTCAAACTTAAGATTGCATGATGCGCCTATTCTCTATTTTTTATTAAAAATAAGAAAACTGTAGGAGCGATTACCTATCTTATTCACGTAAGACATTTTCTCGCGATGGGGGCGACACCCCACCGATGGGGGTGGTTAGATGAAGGTGCTTAAACAGTTTATTCAAATGTACGGTTTACATCAAATGTGATGGTTTTATCACGAATTGATCGATTTAAAGGTGAGAAAATCCTAATTTTCCAAAAGGGGTCAAATGTTGAAGGGGTGTCTCACAGTGGACTTCTCCCATTAATGAAATAACACATAAACCACGCACACTACCCTGAGTAGTTTGAACATTAAAACACACTCTCCAGATGTGGGTGATTTTTTTAATCTCCGCTTCCGGAGTGGACACTCATACGTGAGACTAGACCTTCCTGACATCTCTAAATGCGGTATTTTTGCTCATTTTTCTCGAAATTTGCATCTTTCTTCGTTCTGTGGGAGTCCGGGTAGGGCAGACACTTTCTAGAGATGGAATGTCTTGATAATTCATGGGAGATTCCTCACCACAAATTTCACTCCGATACATTTTAGAACATAGATGTTACGAAGCGATGAAGTTCCTGCGCCGCTAATTTTGACGCGCAGTGTATAAAGGCAATGTAAGTCGTGTTTGTCCTACCAAGTCGTCTCCTTGCACAGATTTTATTAGTTTCTTGTTGCTTCTTATTACTATTTCTATTTTTTAGGGGGGGGGCGGGAGGTGTGCCCCCCTTGGACCATGTACATACACCACAGCCTTACGCGCCGGTTATCCAGAGGGGAAAACGATGAGAAATATCTCTTTCTCGCACTCGATTCCCCTCATTGAATGCTGGTGCGCACAAGTCGTTGCGCAGTAACACCTTACCCCTTCCAAGCGGATGTGCGAGCGAGAGGGCGACATCTCTCAGTATCTTCTGTCTCTTATTGTCAAGGACGACATACACCAGAGACGGTTGCCTCTATTTATAATAAACTCTTATGCTTTGGACCCTCCAGTCCCGCGTGCTCGAGAGACTGCAGTTTGACATCCCCGGCCTCTCGGCGAGCCTACTAATAGGACGCGGTGACGTAGGGGTCGTTTCTGATTGGCTCGCTTCGCCAAAGTGCTCCTATAAGTAGGCGGGGGGTCTCCGGCCGGGTTACTAGTTGGAGCCGGGACGCCGAGGAGGACGCTACGCCCACGACGCCCCTACTGAAGACGGCAGCCTCAGTAGCCGCCGAAACGTCTAGAAGAAATAGCAGTGGACCACGGCTTAATAGCCCGGAAAACAACAATAATACTTTCGGGTTGTCCACCCGCCGCCTATCTGCATGTGCCTGCTGCGGACCCCAATTTATTTATGCTTGTGACATAGTGTACTCCATCACTGAACACATCGCACTCCCTCCAATTTTCAATCCCTTCCACCAAAGATCGCACGTGTCTCTAGCAGAACAACACTACATCACAGTGGTGATTTGGTGAATGTTCAACTTGAACGATTGCACAACCTACAAATATTTCTAATACCTAAATTCATAGATTATGAACAAATGTTACACCTTATTGTTACAATGTAACAAAGATGTCAAAAGTTCTTAGAAAAATAAAGCATTTAAATGATACACTGGGCACCTTTGTGACCGACGGTACAATAGCTGTGGTCTACAATATCACTAACTTCAAAGTCCTCTTATGATAAGGCAACTTGTTTCAAGAACACTCTACTAACTGTATTCAAACATTCAAAACACAAAAGCCTTCTCCTGAGATTCATGTAGACCTTTGTTTGGGCAGTTCAAAACCCTCTTCTACATTGAACATTTTCTTAATACTTCACTTGAAAGAACGATACAATGCTACAACTTGCAATTACAAATCAGGTTCATAACATCCAAGAAATACAAACTTCTAAAATTAATTTACATTAACTGTATAAAGAATGAGTAACAGTTAATACTTCAAAATTATGCCTGCAACTGTTGAGGGGAAGGCAATATTCAGATAATAACTGAGCAAAGCCTACTTCAGGCTTTAGTTAAACCGACTTCCAACCATCAAGTATCATATACCTTAAACAATGAAAATAAGTTTTTAATAAGGAATCAGCATGGCTCAATAGGTAGAGCGCTGAATTGCTGGCTGGATGGCTGGGGTTCAATGAGGATTTTTCACCACACCTCAACATCCAGACTGACGCCCAGGTCTACTCAGTCTGCTATAAAATGGGTACCAGGATCTATCCTGGGGTCAGTATTGAGTCAGAATTAAGGTGACTTAGAAAATGTTCATTCTGTGATTTTGTTAACTCCTGTGGATCCATTTCTTTCAAATCAAACCAATTGAAAGTATTCTGAGCACAACCTTAGGGTGTTTTTAACTCTAAATTTTAAGATGAAATTGTTGAATTCAGTTGTACAAAAAAGTTAGTTTAGTGACCATTTTTTGGGGAAAAAGAATTGAAAATCCCAAAAATTATGTCATAAGTTGTGGTATAAAAAGACATCCATTAAATACACATCATAGGCAAAATAAATTTAACAAATCTACACATTAAGACACAAGTACGCTTTTCTCAGTGTTCTAACATAAACATGAAGAGACCAATACATACCATCGCCTTACGAGCCATCACAAGTCTGGCATACATGAGAAATATCTGGAAAAAAACAACAACAAGAAAAACGTCCTACTTCGTCTGAGTAGGCTTACACGCTCTTCTGTTCAACAGTAAGGTGGGAGCAAAGATGCAACCACTACATCACTGCTGTCCAGATCTCAGATGATGTGTATTGCACCAAAAGTCTACGTCCATGAATACATAGGAACATTAAAAATGTAAAACCAACCGTGTATGACTGGGATGCTCAGTTGTGTGTTCTGATGGATTAAAAAAAAAACATCCTTTCAAAGAATTGATAAATTCTGAAAGAAATCTATGCAATTAAAATTTCTACTTTATTTCAATACTCTTCACAACATGTTTGTGGGACATTCCATCATTGTTATGGCACACTTAATTCATCAACAACCAAAATTAAGTCTTCAGAACACACTCAGTCAAAAATGAGCATAATTTTGAACTGAGTGTGTTCTGAAGATGTTTCTTGAAATATTTTCTACATGGCAAATTACATTTTATTTGGAGTTTAAAGTTAAATAAAAAATATTGTAATTAAAAAAAAAAGAAGAAGTTACAGGGAGGGTTTAAAAAAGAGTAATTACTAATTTTTCTAAAATTTGTTTAAAGATTTCTTAGAATTGTCAGATTAATGTGTCTATGCTGGATGTAAAAATACCAAGTAAGCAAAGTAATATGAAATGATGAGCAAATTAAAAAACAAACTATCATTAAAAAATATATTTACTGTACTATTTTCATTAAAAAAACAACTATGTTACACACTAAATATAAAGAAAATATCAGACATTTTTTTAAAAAAATTGTACGATTAGGTAGTGTCTGGATAAATTTACTTTGCAAATAAATAAAAAATCCAATCTTACATAGAATCATTTATTAAATTATACATATAAAAAAAGAGACATATCTAATTCATACATCCTGACGTTCCCTTCAACAATAGAGTGAAATAGAAAAAGTGTGAACAAGCCCTCTCATCTCAGCTTCCAACTTGGGTATTTCAAACTCACTGCAAACAGGTCATCAAGGGTCTGATCAATACCCGTCTATGTAAGTCAACTGCAAACACACCATCAAAAACATGTCAGAGACTGCGCTACTCAATGAGCACCAGACGCACATGCAACGTCACAGCAACAACAACGCTCAACATCCTCTACTCAATATCCACTACTAGAATGATGTGCTGCTACATGTGACGGCAGGTGGCAATAAACTAAGAAACACAATCTCCTCACATCAGATTTTGAAAACACTCCCCATCAATTGGGAAAGAAAAGGTATTCCAATGATAACTTTTGGTCGAGTGAACATGGCGACAAGTCAGGAATCGAACCCAGGAATCCTGCTTGGATAGCAGAGGAGTTAACCATTACACCATTCACCTTCCACAACTGTACATCATTTCCACCCCGTCCTAACCCCCGAGACCCATCTCCTTACAGGAGAAAAGTGAACCAGGTGGCACTATGGCAAGTGGACTTAAGTACTGGTTCCACACACATCTACGTGAAATGGTGTATGGTTGTGGAAGGTGAACGGGCGGTGTAGTGGTTAACACCCCTGAGATCAATGCAGGAGACCCGGGATATTTCTGGCTTGTCGCCATGTTCACCTTATTGACAGTTACCACATATCTTCTCCACATATAGGTACATGCAAGGTATTCCACTGTTTCTGTTCAGTACAAAAAATATTGCAAAACAAAGATTTTTATCAAGACTTTTAACGAACTGAAACCACTACTAAAACTTTTAAAGAAAATGTCTGATACAAGACAGCGCTGAGAAATGAAATACTAATTGCCTACAATTTACTCAAATGGAGTTTCATTTTTAATAAGATATGCAATAGAACAGCACAAAGACCTGCTCGGCAGTCTCTATAGCACCACACATTCTTACGTACCTTACATAATCGTTCCACATCAAGTACAGAAAAAACCCACAAGATGTACACTTGATCTACGATACCTCCACGATTTATGTTCAGAATATTTAGAGAATTCTTACAGGAGAAAAATAGATCTTTGAGACAAAATAGGTTATTACTCCTCCACTTTTTGCAGAAACTTAAGTCTAATAGAACTCCCTCATTTGAAGCTAATAAATACAGGAGTTTTGTTCCAAAATAGATAAAATATTAAAAATAGAAACATGAGAAAAGTACTAAGAATTACTAAAGGGTAATATAATACACTTTAACACCAACTTAGCTCTGTAGTGTTTCGACAGTAAATAACAAACTTTCTTAGTGTATTTACAAAGATAAAAACATCAATAATACTTATTTTTAATTATATTTCACCCAAACAGTTAAATTATTTACAGATGCACAAAAGCTTTTACAACTTCTTACATGTTTGTACAGAGAAAAAATTACTTGTAAATACCAGCATTTGAACAAAATATATAATGCATTTGAAAGGGATTTCGTAGTCTAGAAAAAGATATTCAATGAAATATACCCTATAACCATAATACTCTACTTCTGAGCATAAGTAAACATTATTTTGAGAATTAATACGAATTAACTTGCTTCCACAGTGAATATTCTAAACAAAATTTAGGGCAAAAAATTCTCCTGAAGCACATTCAGAGTTAAGATTTAAGCAGTGTTAACGTGCTGTATGTAGTAGGATTCAACTATTTTACCAAATGGAGAAAAGACTTAATTCAAAGGAGAAAAGGTGATTCCTAAAAATAATTCCACTTAATAGAGTCAGAACGTTTTAGATTATCTCACTCTTTCTCAAAATAAAAACTGCAATTATGTTTTTGAGTTGTTTACTAATTGTTTATTAAATCTGAAATTATGGTGGAGTCTGCTTTTATATAGCTCATGTTTGCAAGCTCACTGCATCACCAAAAGTACGGACCCCAAGTCACAATTTGACAATATCTTGGCCACATAGCTAGAACTTGTGACAAGTTTGAAAATGTTATAACTAATAAATAACACAATATATTCAGTAAAGTTTGCTGAATAAAAAGAAATACATTCTCCATACTTACTCCATATTCATTATGAAAATGTTTTAAAAAACGATCAAGGCATAATTGAAAGAAAAACTTAATTTCTGAGAAGTGGGCAAGAATACTGCACGAGAATTTATTTGTTTCTCCTTCTTTTGTAAAAATACAAATGAGAAAGCAAGAAAAGAAAGCAAGAAAGAATCATTGAAGTTCATACTTCCTTATTTTCCACATCACTGACAGCAGGGACAGAAAGTAACAAGAGGTTAATTCTATTACGTCTTCTTTTACAACAGAACAAGGAAACTTGGCATGCACATTCATTTACAGAAGTAAAAGCTCATTTCTACATTGAAAGCAGATCAAGATTTCTTGTCATAAAACCAAAGCACAAACCAACAATTTTCCTTCAGAACATAATAAAGCACTCCAAATACGAAAAATCTTTTATCACAACAAGCGCAATATCTTGTGAAGTGGTTTGGAATGATGTCATTTGCTAACAGAAGGAAACGACACTATTAAGTACGAAATGTTTGTTGTTACCTTGGGTAAAGGTGACGTAGGATAAACAGCAGAACCACATTGCAATAGACCC
>NNCF01126710.1:221021-240365 GCA_002313205.1 Laupala kohalensis | reverse complement strand
GGGGGGGGGGGTGAAATTGTTTTGTTGTTGTTGTTTTTTTAAGTTAAAAAAAGGTTTTTTGGGAAAAAAGTGTATTTTTTTGTTTTTTTGAAGAGTTGATCAAGTATCTTAAGGACATTGTGTAACGGTTTTGAGCCTCTAATAATTGTATATTGATATGTAACCAATATATTTCTAAGTCGCATTTAATGAAAACCTGGGCAGAGAGAAGAATAAACATAATAATAATTTATTATAATATTGTGGTGACACCACCACGAATTCACAAAGTAGTTTACATCAGGGTACAACATAGGTCTGTTGTTGCGAACACATTTCACTGTACCAAGATCCCACATCAAGAAACTACCTCCAAATCCAATGTGCCAACAACACTACTGTTTCAAACGCTTTATTTAAACTATTTGAGACAAAAAAAAAATTCATGAATTTGTCAGATATTAACAAATATTTAATTTTTAAAAAGGCATTTTTAATTACAAACATACAACTATTACATGCGTGTAACACGTTTGATATGATAATGAGTGGAATATCTTTGTTTGCTTCTCCCATTTCAGATGATACATAATATCGGCATTCTTTTCACATTTATCTGAAAATGTGGTTGCATTTTATGAAACTAATAGCACCTGCATCAATTATTAACAAACGCAAAAACTCGGCAATAAAAAAAATTATTTCTTCAAACAAATGCATGTTAGCAATCAACATGAACCAGGATGTTAGTGTTCTAAAGATAAATGCTAGGTGTACGTATCCATCTTATTCAATCAAAGCAATGTTGATGGTGGTCTTCATTCAATATATAACATACACTTTTTAGACGTAACTTTTTTCATTGATATAATCTCTGCTGCCTAAATCCATACAAGATGATTCGTTACAAACCAAGCAATCATAAAAATGGAAAAGCTTTAGCCTCAAATAGTCCATTATAATGAGGTTCTACTGAAAGAGAATGAATAATCCAAAGTAGTGAGTGATGATCATGTTAACAACACTTGTAAGCAAATACATCCTCAAATCAATGCAGCGTTATTAAATAATATTCAAGTGATGCCCTCAATTCTTTGCAATAGGTTATTAAACAGCATTAGGATAAAATGTATGTGATTGCATGATAGGAGGAAAAGATAACAGAAAATTAATATATTTCAACTTAAAACACTTCCATCTGGTAGAGAAAAAAGTAAGAAAAGAAAACAGTATGGAAGAAGTTCATTTTCACGTTGTAAAATACGATGACTAATCAGAATGTTATTGAGTAAACAGTAAAAAAAAAGTCTCTAAAATCACTTCAGAAGGTCAAAAGGAAAGTTTAACTAAACATATTTCCAACCTATTAATATAATCTGGTCACATAATGATAGATAGAATAACAAATTATGACTGATATATTATATATTCTAAGTAAAGAGGTCATTAACATTTAATATAACTGCAATGAAAAGAATATCGCAAAGTTTGTTTTCCCCCTTGCTTTCTAATTATGGTCGAGATGCAATGATGCATTGGTTAGCATTCAGACCTCCTGCTTCCATGCTTGAAACACAATAATATGTGCAAACAGATACAACACAACCAGAAAGAAAAAAAAAGTTTCAACATGAAAAATCAAACTGCTTAAGATAAATCTTACTAGAGACCAATTCATTTTAGAACTATATTGATATTATTTTCAAAAATTCATGTAAAAAATTCCAATTTACATTAAACTTTCCCCTGCAAGAACAAATTAATTTAAAAAATACTGTTAATTTCATGAAAATAGGAATCACAAAAGATTTTTTTTTATTCAACAAAGGAAGTTATTTAACAATGAAACTGGATGCTTTGGAAAGAAAATGTCCATAAAGACTTTCTCAACATTTGCTAATAATAATAGAAAATGGAGAGGAATTATGCAAGGCTTTCATTTTTAATTCTGAGCAGATAATAATGCATTGACATAAATGTTTTCCGTTAGAGACCTAGAAAAAAATTAACCCTTTCTTACCTAGCATACTTACAGACATTATTTTCAAGTTACATCAATCGTCATATAAACTCAAAAAATCGCCCAAAAAGTTACAAATCTCGCATCGATACAGAAAAATATTTTCTTTTTAAAGAAAGGTTTCAATATTTAATGGTCAAATGACAAAAAGAATGCAGAGTGCCTAACAGAGCATTTTTGACTGAAAACAGCTGTGAACTGTGCACTGCAAAGTGGTTGGTATGCATATACTGATTCTGAAATCACTAACTTTTGGCATAAAATTAGTTTTCAGTAAGAAGATTCTTCACAATTTTCAATATAATAATATTAATGTTTTGGGTCATCATTTAGGTCTCCAAGACCTAAATGAGCGTTCAATGATTTGTTAAGCTTTGACAAAATAGAGGTCTGTACATACTTAGTGACAAATAATTTATTTAATAAAGATTTTAAAAAAGATAATTTTGATTGCACTTATTTTGAGAATCAATTGTAGAAGTTAAAAAACACTTTATTCAGGCAACTAAGGGTTAATTTTTTCTAACATAAGAAAACACTCACGACACCAACCAAAAATTTTGAATCAAATGTCACTTAATAATTCACCTAAGTTTCTCAAACACAGAAACTTGCACTTGGTTTTAATAATACTTTCAGCATTAAAGCGTTAAAAATAACAGAGCTTTGAGAAATAGAAGGATTCACAAAAATGACTAAAAGTAAAAAGACCATTGAAATTCTTTGCTGTCAGACAGAATAGAAATGACACAGCTATCAGTTCATTGCAATTAACAATAATAAATACTGTGATTCCTTGTCGATATAATTCAAAGAAATAACATAATAGTGAATAGAAGGAAAATACATTTTATTTGTCAAACTAGTAGCAGACCTTTTTGAATATTTTTTGACTGACGGACTTACAGTGAAAGCAAGATCTTCACATTCACTTAAAGAACGTAGTGGCACCAGAAAACCCATGGGAAGAATAGGTAGAAACACAACCGACAGAAAATTATAAAATATTGGCTTTCTTTGTCCATTCAGTCAGATGTGATTGTGTAAGAAAATACGTGCATTTTCATCAGGGTTTAGTTTTGATACACCCAGTATTCGGCATACCTTCACTAAGGAGAGCATAATATAAGACTGAACTCTCACAGACTTATTTTAAGTCTTGCACGTGCATAAATAAGCAAAAAACTAGACTCTAAAAGCATGTTGTTCCTGACCACCTCTTCCCATGGCTTGGCGAGGGCACAAGAACGATTCCCTTCACGCATTCTGTGGATGCCACTGGTATCCAGACAGCAAGCAAGTTGCATTCAATACACTCAATGCACTCATACCTTGACGACAGGACGCATCGACAGCTTGAGAGACGAGGCGCGCTGGTGGCCTTTCTCTTGGCAGATCTCGCAGAGGAAGTTGGTTCTGTCCAGCTCCACACCTCCAACAGCACTGCAACATTCTGAGACAAAAAGGAATTCATTACTAGAATGCCTAAAAGGAGAAGAGAAACTTAAAAAAGGAAAAGAAAAGAGAATTCGGTGGTTCTAGCCCCCTAGGTTTATTGTAGTATGAGCAACCTGGCAACTTTTTCAACCTGGTTTTATCATCATAAACTTTTTTAAACCAAATAATTGTCCAATATAAGAAAACAGAACTTGCAAGGCTAATCGATACCAATAAAAGTGAATTATTTGAAATGTCTGAGGTATGGAGATCCATAAAAGTAATCGATGAAATTATTTGAAATTTCAAAGGATTCATTCTTCTTAAGGATTATTGCCAGCAAAATGCAAAGTTTGGTTAATATTGATGAATTACAAGGGCAGTAAAAACAATTAAAATTGGTTGTTAAGCAGTAGATATGAATCTTCACTCACATGACTGTTGACTAGCTCACTAATGTATCCGCCAGAGTTCGATTCCGTTGCGTGAGGGGAACAATACACTGAAGACATAATCTAAGTGACCGAATCTTAGAAGCAAAATTATGCAAAGGCTGTGAAGAATCTTGTTTTCAAGTACGTAAACTAAAAGTGAAATGTAAACCAAAGAATTCAGAGGTCTTAACTATGAGTTTTGTTTATATTAGGCTTTCTGTGTCAAGTGTATTTACCTTCTGACTGGATTTTAAAATAATTCGTAATTACATATTAGCAAACTAAACTGGGAGAGTTTTTGTAGGTTTTCTCAGTATTATTTAATTTTTGAAATTAACAAAGTGATTATTTAATATCACAAAAGTAGAGAAATATGGAAACTAACATGAATTAAGATTATTATATAAGAACGCTGAGTGAAGCAAAATGATCTAAAATAAAATCCAAATCTGTTGTCAGATGTTTTAATACCACAATGTCCTATAATTATTATTTTAAGTTTCTCTTCAAACCCCGAGTAATGCCAGAGTTCAGCTACTATTTTAATAAAACAACTTTGAAGCTGTGAAGACTTTCATGGATAAAGTCTCTGAAGATTTTCGTTAATTTCCTTCATAAACTTTTAGTACCACAAGCTGTTGATTTGGGAAATTAAACATAAAATTCAAAATACAGGTGAAAAAAAGAGGACAACTGATGCATATACTTACAATTTAGGGTGTTTAATTCATAAGTTTGTCACAACTTGATATAAATTTACTTAAGAGAGAGCTCAGAAAATAATTGACAATGTAACATTGCTTTGATTAGTTTGATCAAGTTCTTCTACACACCCATATGATAAAACATTATACATATTTCTTTAGTAGCAAACAATTAAGAGGACTTACAATTATATAACATATGACGTACACTTGTCCTTCAGTAATTTGATATTTTAGTGAAACCATAGCATGCAATACATTCTCATAAAAAACTTAAAATGAATTCCCATTAATTAGGATTCAGTAAGTCAGAATAATTGGCCATAACCCAAACAATGAAATTCCTTCTACCTAGACTGATCTTAACATAGAGAATACATTGAGAATATTTACTATCGTACTAATATTACAAGCAATTGAGTAACACAATACCTAGATGCATCATCTTGTCACAGACACTGCAAGTAATGAGCCCCGAATCATCATCAGTCTTTGTGTCGAAACATCTCCAGCACAACTGACAGTATCTCCCACGACGCCACAACCTACGAAATCGAAAGAAAGAAAAATAATACAGCAATTATCATTTATGTTCACAAGATCCCATGAAACATTAGTTTGGAGTTATTGAGTTAAGGTCCAAAAATAAGATTATTATAAAACTATTATAATTTATTATTTTGGACCTTAATAACTCCAAACTAATATGGAAAACAAGATCAATAACCAAATATCCAAAGAAACATTTGAAACTTCACAAAAGGGGTGTGGGGGTATATTCTAAAAGACATTAGTTAATGTTCTGAAGTAGGTTCAACAAGTTCCACAGCAAAAAGCACAGTAACTTTAACAAAAAAGATTGAGGAACTTTCACAAATTTTTATTCCCCCTACACTATTTAAGTAGAAAAATGATAATTTCCACTCATCCATAGCCATTTGAAAGCAACAAAAGAAAAAAAAAATGTAATTTGGTTTACATATTCTGGGGTTCTGAAAGCGAGCAAAATTTTGCTGAAAATATACTGTATATAAGTCAATTATCTCTACTGAATACTTTATCTTTTAATTACAATGAGGTAAAAGAAAGAATGGAAAACTGCAACAGCAAGACCTAGTTCAAGAGCCTTGTATTCTCTAAAACATATTTAAATGTTGGCAAAAAGCATCATATGTACACTTCAACTTTGAATTTTAACAAGCTCCCTCATAATCTTCAATGCTTGGTCAACAATAAGAATGTAATTGGGAAACAGCTGAAAATGTGGTTCATAAAAAATACTCAATGATTAATTGTTACAATATGGAAATATTCTCCTTTTTAGAGTATTAGTATTAGTTATAATCTTTAATTTTAATCTGTAACTTAAATTACAGTTGGAAAACTTCACGTACATGCAATATATTGTCTAATTTGTAGGAGTACTCCCTTCATATGTGCTAGTTAATAAATAAGTACATCAAAACTAATTAGCAAGTAGTGAACTTCATTTTTACTCACTTGGAACAGGCAATACAAAGTGTCTGGGCGTAAACCCTGTTAGGAGTTCCACCCTTGTTGTCGACAGAGGCTCCACTTGTTCCCTTCTTGTACTGAAACAATAAAACGCGTGATAAAAAAATATGTCACCAGTCTCTTAAGTACATCTTCACATTTCTTATAAAATACAATGTCCTCACAGCAAGACACCTCCAACACCAATGAGTGATTGAGAATAAGGGTGATGACAAGTGACAATGAGAAAGACAAAGAAGAGGGGGAGAAACCAGAATGAGAAAGAAAGAAAAAGAAATTAGGAAACACATTCTCAGCTTCTGAGCATCAAGACAAAATGTAATTGGGAATGAATACTGAATATGATCATGAAAAATTCACTTATATCACAATTATGTCTGTGGAAAATTGTCTCCAGAAGGAAGTTATTTCATCGGGCAATAGCAGTAAAAAAGGAAGTAAATATGGAAAATGTCATATTAATGTTTAACACCATACTACCCACAAAGACTAAAAAATCAAAACGACTGATTAAGTTTATGAATTCTACTTGGCAAAAAAAATAAAATAAATTAATGTTGCAAAATCAGAAGAAAATACAGCAACAAAAAGCTTACAGGATGAAATAACTCAGCAGATCTTTTACTTCCAGCACACAAAGCAACCGCAGCACACTCCATCTCCAATTTGGAAATGAAGAGATACAGAGAATGTTTAATAAAATGGTCATCACCATTACAAAAACGTTTCCATATCCTTTGTAGTCTTCGCTTAACTAGAGATATAAAAACTGCCACTGGGGCAGACAATCCATCCTCTAAACTACTCCTGACAACATTTTAGCAATCGATCAGAGTAAGTCTCTCATAACTTCTATTTCCTAAACTGAAAGAAATTTTATTTTCTAGTTTGCATCACTATAAAATTAACTATTTCTCTCAGTACTAAGTGACAGTTCATTTTTCTCCTCAGATAGACAATGAAACCATATTCGAACCACAGGTATATTACACTCTATTTTGGAGATGGTAGATAAACAAGGAAACTTAAAAGATAACTACGTACACTTGACTGAGAGGCAAATAAGGCAGGAGGTTTATATACTTTGGCGAGATGTGGAATCGGAAGATGGTGACGAGTCTATTTTTGAGGAGTCTGACGTTCTTTTCTAAAGGAGGCAATGCACAAATCTTATGACAGATGAGGTTAGGTGAGAGGGCTTTGCAAGGAATGGCGAGACGAAACCAGACATGTTCCACTAGTTTCAGCTGGGATTCCAATAGTCGCGCGCCACTGGTTCAAAAACCACTGTATCAACCTTACAAAAAAAAAAATGGAATAACTTTGAAAACAAGACAGGCATTCCAAAATCAACTTATAAGAGAAGATGAAACACTCATTGTCAGAGAAGGAAATGATTTATGAAACATAAAAATTCGGGCATCCAATCCCAACAGTTAAGAGGCAAAACTAATAAACGCATTGGTCCTATCTTGTGATGGTGTCCAAAGACTCCAAGTAAAATAATATTAAGGGACTGTTCGATAAAAGTTATCCAAGTTCATATTTTTTCCATGAATGGAGGACGGAAGGTCATGTTCCAATATCAATATCAGTTGACTACTTTGCCATCAAAGACAGCCATGGATAATAACTTCTAATACAGAATTTTTAGTTGTGAATTATTTATTTTAAAAAAGTAGGGCAAGATTTTTTAAAATCCCATGTAACTTGACAGAACAACTGTCTAATTATGAAAAGGAGGAACGTGTTTCATTATTCAGACTTACAATACAAGATTTCAAAAATTCAAGAGAGAGCACCATAGGTCAGCATTATTAGTTTCCCCTCCACTAACACATGGGTGAAATGAAACACAAAGCAAGGAGATGAATCCAGTTCAAGACAGAATATGAACAAACAACAACAAAATGAGACATTTTCATAAAAATTATTTTCTCAGGGAATTCTTTATAACAGTGATGTCCTAATAAATTAATACATTTGCAAACATTAACTTTAACTAAAATTTTCACCTTACAGCATTCATTTCAACAAGATCTTTAGTTTTGTTTTCAAGCTAATGGGATTATGGTTGTACTTACGAGACAATGGACTTTCTGATCCACTTCTTTCCATTGTCATAGCAAATCACAAAAGTCAGAAAATTTCAAAAGGTTTGAATTATAGATATCACTCATTTTATTTTATTATATAGTTTTTAATTTACATAACATGTAGCTACCACCTTGTGTCCCGTCAGTAAAATTTTATACTTTAGAACACCTCAATTTCACTCCATTCCATTCAATGTTAATATTTCGTAAGGTTTGTACAATATTATTAGTCCACCATCAAATTTATAAGAACTGATTATTTCTTAACTTATTTACTTTTACAGCAATTTGCTTTTCATTAACGATTCCAATATGAATGGATTCGGAGCTACCGTTTTAATTTCATGCGCTCTGACGATTGAGGGAATTTTGTGAGCAGCCACGGACAAACCAAAGTAATTGTTTTAGATACTCCTCAAACCATGCTCACTGAAAGGTAAAAGTCTTAGTTGGAAGTTTTTGGATGTCAATGTATTATTTTATTATTGAACACACTTATTACTGACAAGTTTTTAAAATTACTCATTCTAACTAATTATCTCTACAAAATAAGCAAAAATTGCAGAACTGTTTTGCTCATAAACTAATAATAATATTCAAATATATAAGCAGAAACAAGCTTGATCAGAATAATGCAATTACATAGAATGCACAAGTAATATCCATTTCTTACATACAGACTTCATGTATGCAGACAACATATAACAGACCTACAATATTTAATTAAGGTAACAAATGTTGAATCAAGATTAACTTACAATATCTAAATATTGAACAAAGAAACATATTACATTCTCAAATGCTATAATTTGATCTGTTCCCCTTTTTTTAAATACAATGTTACACACAAAGAATAAAATAATGATTTTGTTGGTGAATAAACAAGAAACACTTTTCTCATTCCCAACTACATAAGATAAATATAAAGAAATCAGCACCCTATGTCTGTGCAAACTACTACATTGATTTACAAAAAAAATAAATAAATAAATAAACTACATGCCTCAAGTGCACTCAATATCTTTGAACCTTCGAGTTCTCATGCAGGTGAAGACATACACAATGTTCTTTTTTGTTCACACAAAAGATTAAAAAGTGATGTTTTAGAAGAGTTTAGAAATAGGAAGGTAGCTGAAAATGCACTATTTGCCAGTTTCCTTTCTGCTCAATGCTTGCTGTCATTGTTTGAAAGCACTCGCCACTTTTATTTCTTACTGGCAATTACACAACATTTTATAGTCAAAATCATGCCTAGAGTATGACACAAGTAAAAAAAATAGTCCAATAACTTCATTTCATTTCAAATCTTTCTGATTACAAATAATAACACTAAATTAAAACATTATAATCTTATAAATCTTGCATAATATGATACAAGTTTAATCATCAAATGACACTATCATTGTTTACATTACATGATATTACTTTATTAAGTGTTGCACTGAAAAAAACATTATCATTATAATCATTTACAGAACTTAGGAACTATGTGTTAGTATCGTGGCAATAGATATGTAACTCACAGTGATTGCTTACGACGTCTGCTGACAGGGTAGCCAAAGGCGCGAAGAGGAAGCAGTATTGCATGCACTGGGTCGTCACATGGTGATCCGTGTTCCCCGTCAAGTGGCAACAAACCTCTCTCACTCCCCCACCCTATTTGGTGGCCGATAATTTATTCAACTCCCAAAGCGAATTATTTCACTTAATCATGTCGTCTCAGTTCAGATACCAAAAGATTCATCTTAATTAAATTATTAATCCACACTTTTCAAAAGGACAGTGCAGAGTCGACATATACACATATTCCGAACTTGCCAACTTTGCCTTCGTCCCACCCTGTCATGATGTCACAAAGTGGTTATCAAATGAATATTGTCAGTTATCTGTATGGTTTGTTGGCCTGCTATCTTCCGAGTTCAGTCCTGAGCGTACTCGTGCGCCGGTTTCTACGAGGACTGACCAAACCAAACCTCATCATAAGCACTGATTCAAGGGTCAACATTTCAGGTAACATGGAGAGAAAGCACGTAACGCAAGTAATGCGTCTTTTCACACTTTAACACCAAAACATTTGTTAATGAAGTAATACGGTTAAAGTTCACACTTCCAGAGATACGGTGTAATTACAAACAATTGGCAACAACCATACAGGACAAAAAAAAAGAAAACTTGGGCACCACAATAATCACTGGCAAAGTAATACCAAATGGTAATCACATCCAAGAAACATTATTAATAAATAGCAAACAGTTAACATATCAGCTCATGCACAATGTATATTGCATTAAGGTATAAATTTCACCAACTTTTCTAACTAATTAAATTGCAAAAGTACCTGAATTACTTCTTAATTTGACACAATAGAATGAATTGACCAATATTCTAACACAATTAACACTTAATATTAGTCATAAATACATGTTTCTGAGACTCAAGTTTGTTTGTCAGTTACAATTAAGAACTGTATTGTCAATGCATCGGCCAGTAGATCACACATACAATTAATACTGAAGCAATGTCAATACATTATTTATATATGCTGGGTTCTAAAATGTGCAAATCATCGATTACAAGCTCCTCACTGTGAAAATTAGGGATTTGGGGAAACACGCATTATAGACATTCGGTGATGCCTCAATGCAGAACACACACACACATTTTCTGTGAACAGAGAGGCAGTATGTTGGATTGCTGTTATTAGTGAATAAAAATGTAGCAATGTTATGGGAAGTATCTATACTGTATATAGTAGATGAGAAAGAAAACTGTACCAACATGTGTTCCTTAATGTTTTCTTAATTAATGATCAAGTAAAAATTTAACAGCAGCAAGAGGAACATGGCAGAAAAGAAAGTGGCCCAGTATGCATTTGACAGAATCGACAAGGCTGCCAAACATTATCACACACATACACACACAAATTAAAAAAAAAAGGCCTCAGGAGCCACAGTTAGGTCACTTTGAAAGAGGAGCATGCCAACTCAAAGGTTAAACAGAACACAATGTGAAGTCGCCCTCCTTGGATCATGCACTTAATGAACATAAGCGTTACACTAGTCTACAAAACCAAATCAAATACTTGCAAATCATACAAAGTAATCACAAAATTCATCAACTCACATGTTATAAGCGGTTAATTCCTTGTGTTTTCTTACAGCTGGATTGATATACATACAAACTACCTTCGATACTGAAGAATCCAAAAGTACAGAGACTAAGATATTAAAAGTACTTACCTGTTTACATTAATCCTACTTGCTGTACCCAACAACTCCAAACTTCAATTCAGTACAACATCAGTGTATGATTAACTTATCGAGTTTTAAAAAACACCAAATCAGAAGATAAACTAGATATTGTTTCTCTGCAATTGACATTTTTGTTTTGATCATTTATACATGCATTAATTAATTTTAATAATAAAAAACAAAATTACAATGAAGAATCTTTTATTTTTATGTCCAGGTAAAAAAATGCACAACATATCAAAATACAATGCTATTATATTTGGTTTTGATTCTACTAAAAATACTTAAGAAACTTAATACAGAACAGACAGACAGACACAAGACTAAAATCTTAACAATAATATGCAAGATAATTTGCGTAGAAGGGAATGAGAAACCATGCGTTCATCAGTAATGAAATATTACAAATCACAAAAATCAGAAGATATCAACACACAAGCTGGAGATGCTTCCGTTACCATTATCACTTTCATTTTCTTTGTTCCTGCTAAGCTAAACAGAATTCTTTTTATGTAGAAATGGTAACACCACATAACACTTAGATACCTTGGATAAAATAATGCCAATAAGATTCTCTTAGTAACTAAGTATTACTTACTTAGATTATTTATATACATAAATTTTCTTTAAAGTAATTTGTATGATATTAATGAATTATATGTTCTTCTGAAATAAATAATTTCTCTATAAAAGTCCTTATTGTATTTTCAAGTAACTTAGTAAGACGTAACATACACTAAATTATATATGGCATAATCTATCAATACTATATAGATTTCCTTTAAAGTTCTGTGCATTTAATGCTTTAAACACAACGTTCAGTCATAACCTTTAATATTAACTCACAACACACTTTGACATTAAGCTTTGGTATGGTTCACTATTCATTCTAAAAATTCACCAATATATTGAAGACTCTCAGAGAAGTTAGGATAATAGTAATTATCTGAAAATTAACTACTACTCTTTACTTGAAGAACATTTCTTCAGGCATATATGAGGTAAATAATATAGGAGGCAATGTGGTCCACTAATTCATGTTCTCAAGCTCACTCAAATACATACATACACGAGACACACAGCCTCTCTTCTGTAATGTGTGTTATAAAAATAAAATAAAAAAATCCTGCACTCGTTCGTTAGCAGTACTAGCTTACTTCTCAACAACAACAACAACAATAATAATAATAATAATAATAATAGAATTCACTCCTTAAATGCAAAGCACACACGTGCACAATGAAAATACACACTTGCTTACTAACATCCCACATATATCACAATGTCCTTATAGACAATAAATTCCATCACCTGCAAAACAAATTTAATTCCTCTTTCCACAAGTATTTCTGAGATATGAAACCCATATTTTTAAGAACAACTGGGTTCTTTGAGATCGCTTCAGACTTTTTTTTTTTTTGATCTTACAGAAGATCTTGCATACTCAACTAATTTTTCTTTGTAGATTCTCAGAGTAATTGGTTCAAGCTGTCTCAACGCTCATCTATCCCATGGCTCAACACTGGAGTAACTTCGGCATCTCATGCTTATGTTGCTGTATCTCTCACAAAGTGCTACAAATCGTACAAAAGACGTTTTCACACTCATACAAAATACTCTTATTTTATCCTTTGGTATAGCAAACCTTCAACCCAACCATCACACACCCAATAAAACCAGCCCGTCAAAGCCATACAGAAATACATGTTTTTACGACACCACAACAACACTTCCTCAGGACCTCAGGAACTGTTTGCTACTACTCTTGACACCTGCTTGGCTCGCACCAATCGACACAAATAAACATAGAAATCAAAACCTCTCTCCTGTACCCGTTGCGAGGTTATAGCTATTCCATTGAGAAGCCAATCATTAGCCCATTAATGACCCCTGCCCTCCCTTTAGTGATATATTACAGAGCACCACCACAGGTTACATCTCATCCCAATCGATGGGGCAGTATCCTTCCTTTCATTACGCAGGTATCTCGGCTGTCGGTGCAGAGGGAAGAACGGCGGCGGTGGGTGCAGCAGAGGTTACTGTCGTCTCCACTTCCGTCTCTGCCTTGGCTGCTGCTGCTGCCGCTGCCGCCACCACCACAGACGCAGCGGCAGCAGCTGCAGAGGCGGCAGTCTCCTCCTCCGTCCCTCCGGCTTCCTCCCCTACCCTCTCCCCTTCCCTATCCTTCTCCCTCTCCCCGTCACCAGTCTCTGCTGTGGCTGCAGCCAAAGCCACGACAGTGGAAGAGGAGGAGGAAGAAGAAGAAGAGGAGTCACTGATGGGGGTGGGGGTAGTAGAGGGTATGGAGCTAGCCACAGACTCAATGGAGGAGGCTGGAGGAACGGTAGTGGTTGTAGCAGTGGTAGTGTTGTCAGGAGGAACGGCTGTGGTCGTGTCGGTGGTGGTCGTAGTAGTAGTAGTAGTAGTAGTAGAAGTAGTAGTAGAAATAGAAGTGGTGGTACTAGAAGTAGTAGCAGCAGTAGAAGACGACGATGGTGTAGCCACCACAGAAGTGTCGCTGCTGCTCCTTCTGCTCGCTTTCGTACTACCTCTGGGCCTGCCTCTAGGTCTCCCTCTGAGTCTGCTGCCCGGGGGCCTGCCTCTAGGTCTCCCTCTGAGTCTGCTGCCGGGGGGCCTGCCCCTGGGCCTCCCAACGGGTCTCTTGACGACGACTCCCCTCGAAAGCCAGCCTCCCGCTTTGTGTTTCAGAGGTCGTCCGCGCGGTCTGCCCCTGGGTCTCCCGGCGGAGCGGGCGGCGGCGACAGCCGATTGGACGACGGCGCGCGCCGCCATCAACGCGGCTCCCCGCGCGCCGAAACATCGCCTTCGCCCTCTGCCGCGTCCACGCATCGACACCATTGACGTCCCTCTTCCTCCTCTTCGGCCACGGATGCCACTGCCAGCGTCACCAGCCCCTACCTCCGTCCCCGCAACAGCTGCGACTACCCCCCTACCCCTACCTCTGCCCCTTCCTCTGCCCCTACCTCGAACCGAAGACACTCTGCCTCTTCCACTTCCGCCGCCGCCCCCTCGTCCTCGCAGCGACAACAACGACGAAGACACGCACCCTCGAAGCCCCCTCCGCAGCGCCAGAAGCCCTCGACCGCGAAGAGACAGCAGTCCTCGACTTCTCCCACGCAGGGAGAAAAGACTTCGCCCTCGAAGGGAGAAGAGGCCTCGACTGCGACGGAGAGAGAGCAGTCCTCGACCACTACCCCGCAGAGAAGGGGGGAGAGAAGAAGAAGTAGAGGAGGAAACCGCAATTCCTCTGCCTCGAAGAGACATCCCGCCTATCTTCCCTCGGAGGGACAACCCTCTCCGTCGCCCCCCGCCTCCCACGCCCCGTCCGCGGTCTCGCACACTGTCTCCTCCTCCACCGCCATCCACCACCACTCCGGAGCCTCCAGCCACCGCCACCGGAGACGCGTGAACGCCGCCGCCGACAGCGCCGCGGAGGCGGAGACGCGCGCGCGGGTGGTGGAGCAATCCCCCTCCTCCTCGAGGGGAGCGGAAGGAGCGAGGGCGCGGAGGCAACAGCGGCGGCGGCGGGTGAGGCATGGTGGTGGTGGTGGTGGAAGAACAAGAAGAAGGGCGACTGTTGTGGCTGTGGCTGTTGCCGCTGCCGCCGCCGCCGCCGGTGGTGGTGGTGGTGTCGACGATGATGGGCCTGCCTACCTCGTGCTGCCACTGCGCGTCGGGCCCCGGGCCGGGCTCTCGCGACCCGCAAGACCCGCACACTGCGCACTCGCGACAATGCCAGCGCCCGCTCGGCACGCGACGGAGTCCCACGCAGTAGATGTGGTACCTGTGAAACAAACGGTCACGTCGTTAAAACACTGCGCGCGACTTGAGTCATTCGTTAACCACGACCACACGAACATGGCAACGACAACTACACCACACGTGGATTGTAGTTCCCAATTCAGAGGAAGAAAAGGATTTCTCCAAACCTTTGGATGTGACGTCCCTACCCCATCTGAACTAAAAGAATAGGATGTCACATCCAAGGTTTCGAGAAATCTATTTCTACATCTGAATCAGTGGCGGATCCACGGGGGGGGGGGCTCAGGGGGCACGTGCCCTCCCCCAAAAACAAGATAGAAATAGAAAAGGAACTTTTTCTAATTTGAAGTGGAAAAAAAGGTGTAGCGAAGCTACATAATAAATACCTCCCCAAACAAATAAATGTGCAATAAACTATTTATTAACCATTTAAATCTTCATGAACAACAATTACCTCTCTAGTAGTTTCTACAACAAATGAATTCTTCTACAATGGTGTTTCAATAACAAGTGAACAAATACGCTAATATTTAACCAATCAAGAGACATGAAAAGTACAAAAAAGTGACAGCCAGTCTCACGAGGAAGAAGAAGCCACTTGAGCCTCTCACGCCACGAGAGACGCCACACGCGAGTTCTGGTCTCCGACCTCACGTGGGGGCGCTTCGCGAGACCCGCTTCTACCTCTGACTCCAGTAGAAGTGTCACGCCGACTTTGCTCGCTCTTGCCATTTTGATGCAATATTCCATACGCAATGTCAAATGTTTAGCTATGCTCAGTTATTATCCAACAAGAATTCAATGTTTTAAACAACTGTAAGTGTCCATTTCTAAATATATCAAAGTACAATCACGTATCAAGTTAAAATCTGTGAACTCAGTGTGATTCTACAAAAATCTAAGTGAGGAACAGAACTAAAAGCTTGAACGTCTTTTCCCAGTGCAAAAACAGTGAGTAAAAGACTTCGAGTCGAAACACTATTAGAAATTGTCTGAAACTGTCATAAGTGGTTTAACTTCCTTAAAATATGCAATCTTCTTGGACATGACAAATGAACTAATTTTTCTTGAGACACGTGATATCGTAATTTAACTTTCATGTATACACGAAATACGCTCACTGCATTATATAGACATGTTCTTAGCATAATATTGTATTTCATGTATTCTCATTGCTCCATTTACTCTATTGTGTTTTTCTAACTTCCTGTTTCACACAATTTCCACTAATTCTTTGCTTATTATGTTATTTTCTATTCTGTGCTATTTATCCACAGCTTGTTTGCTATTCAATCATTGTTTATCTTTGCTGGCCAAATGCCTAACAAATAATTTGCAATAAACAAACCTACTGTTTATTATAATTGGAATACAATCTGTTATTTTTACATTTAGTCCATTTAATTGGCGATTAGTAATACAAGTCAATGCTGATTTATATTTTTCGTTTATTCTGATAAGGCATCATCACAGTTTAAAGTCATCCCTTCTGATTAGGAAATTATTACAGTATTTCACAACTTCATGCCATGTCGGAATAGAACAAAGGCAACAGGACAAACTAATAAGATATGAATAAACCGACTTCATAGAACAAACACATGAATTTGCTCTAATAAATTTCCACTCCAACATGGGAACATGAGCATAGGGTACAGATATTTCACCGTTTCTACTATGCTCGCACTCCAGCGAGATTCCGAGATACTTATCTTATAGAAAATTACTTCGATAAAATTTACAATAGAATATAACCAAAAAATTGTAAATCATTAATAAAAGATAAAAAATAATTTGTAATTGGAGTAATGGTACAATAAATTAATGATGGAAAGGTTTTATTGGTCTTCTTATAAAATGGGTAATAATAACATTGTACGATTCANGTTTCTACTATGCTCGCACTCCAGCGAGATTCCGAGATACTTATCTTATAGAAAATTACTTCGATAAAATTTACAATAGAATATAACCGAAAAATTGTAAATCATTAATAAAAGATAAAAAATAATTTGTAATTGGAGTAATGGTACTTTTTATTGGTACAATAAATTAATGATGGAAAGGTTTTATTGGTCTTCCTATAAAATGGGTAATAATAACATTGTACGATTCATGAATAATAGGAAAAATAATTCTTCATGGGCCCCTCCCAAAATTAAATCCTGGATCTGCCCTGATCTGATCACATCCAAACCTAAGGTACCAAAATCCATGGTGTTTTCTCTTTACAGGTCTTCCTTATATTAGGTCTAAAAGGAAATGGAGTACTGCTGTTGGGGATGTGATGCAAATACGCTGCGAATAAGTGCTCTTTCTCTCCTGTGCAGCACCGCAGAGTACTGTTGCCCAGTGTCGCTTCACAGTGTGAACACAAAAAATAGATATTCAACTCAACATCTCAATGCTTAAGATCACAGGCCTCATGAAACCCACACCATTACCATGGCTTCCTGTACTATCACATATTGCTCCTCCCGGCCTAAGGAGACAAGAACCCACCCGAAAATTATGGAGGCGCATTGATAAAATCCTCTTCTCCCTATCCACGAAGATCTGAACGACATACCCCCAAAAAGGTTGAAATCTAGAAAACCACCAATGGATCAGAGGGAAAGCAAACTTCAATGTCAAAGAAGAATGGAGAATAACCTCCGTGATTAATGGGAACTTTATCCTCGACCCGAACACGAAGCCTCGAGGTTTTGAACTACCGCAAAAAACTTGGGTGACTCTCAAGGAAGGACAAAGGAGACCATTCACAAGTGTTTAACAAGACGCTGACTTGGATCAGTGAACTAAATATCAACATCTGACGTCTCTGCTGTTCCCGTGGGTTCATTTATTTTATGTTTTATTGTACTAGTGTGTTTGTGTTTTCTAAATTTCTACTTATTATTTGTTTATTTTTATTGTATACGTTTTGTGTGTTATCTGCACAAATTTTTGGGTTCAAAAGTATCTTGTCAACTCATTCGAAATATATAGTACTGCTGTGGAAGATGATTAATACCCCATGTAGGAGATCCCTAGTTTGATTCCCGGCTCATCACCATTTTCATACGGTTGCCAATAGTTACCACATACATTGAAGAAATACATGCACGACATCTGATATCTTTAAATGACAATTATATCAAACAGAAAAGATTACACTCTGAAATTCACAGAATTAAAAACTTCAATCTCACTGCTTCATGCTCTTGAACTTCAAAAGAAAGGAGTAGAGAGCCTAAACAAGTTGAAAATAAAGGAACACATCCAACGGGTTCATTCGTGACAATTTTATAAGAAGACAAGTAATAAATATGTCCATAAAATACAAACATTGTCTGTAAATATAGAGGGGAAAGCTGTCAATACCTCAATAAAGTAAATGAAGTCTTGAACCAAGGGAATGATCTCATCCTAGACGGGTACAAGGTGAAAATTTAACTCACTCATGTCCCCCCATATTTCATGTAGGCTTTATTCAAAGTTGGCACAGAACAAATATACAGAATATTTTACTGCCTTATATGGGGGGGGGGGTCATCTCTGCTATCTAGAGGGTTCTGAGACTACACCTAAATTTAATGAACTGCATACTTATGAGCTCAAGTCCTGGGTTAAGGTATAAATTCTTTTTTTCAGCAATAATAGTAACGAGTGAGGAGACAATTCAACAAGTCTACCACCAAATCTGCAAAAACTTTAAATACTTCAGAAACTTACAGTGAAGTTCCCGAAGTAAAGTTTCATGAACTTCATTCCCAATTGTCAACTACAGCTGACCGATCCTCTGGTGGTCCCCTAAAGGCATATGGGTGGATTAATTTTTAAATAAGGTTATTTTCCAAATTAAAAAATTATCTGTTCTTCTATACGAATATAAACAATGCCTCCCAAACCAGGTTTGAAATGACCACCAACATTCTTTATCAAAATCACCTTCCGAACAATTCTGTGCTTCTCATCCCAAAAATTTCTTCACTTGACTGAATTAGCACGCAGATGTAAAATGAGTGTATGGTTGACATTACTCGTACAATATTTTACCAACCCTGCACCTTTTTTTCAAGTATTTAATTCATACAATATCATTTTTAATTCTAAATCAAAGGAACATTTTTCACTAACAATTTT
>NNCF01126710.1:199239-220983 GCA_002313205.1 Laupala kohalensis | reverse complement strand
TTTTTTTTTTTTTTTTGTGGGGCTTTAAGGGCTCGTCAACAGCAAGGTCATTAGAGCCCATTTTTAATGATAATGAATACTAATTTTAACATGTGTTACTCTACTTACAAATTAAGGCATAACTAAATTACTTCTACATAATCGATTCCATCTAATTTATGCTTACCAGGGGTGCAAGGTCTTGAAATTTTTATTTCTTTATGTTGTAACTCGTTCCTTCATTGCAACAAATACAGTATCGATGTTTATTCAATAAAATTTACTATGTATAATATTTCACTCAACTCTATTATATTAGTTGAGCTATTTACAACTATAATTATCATATTAAGTTATAAAATTTAAACTTTAATAGACAAATTACTGTATTTCACTTTTTGAATTATCAACTTCAGAAACCTATCATAGGGCATCAATTTAGTGGTGGCCAGGTACTACGTAAAAACTTAGGGTTCAGTACATAAATAGGTCAAGCATCCCTGCAAGACTCCTTTCCGTCCCAAAGAGCAGGATTTTTCTATGGTGCAAAATGGAAGAAAAGTGAAACACATTAAGACATTTGTTTCTATTTTACAATTTCATTAAAATGCAAAATTGAGAAACTCGACACTTTCTGAATTCTTCTTCTGAAATAAATTTCAAATGATCTATATAATATGCAAAATATAGTCGGATTTCATTTCTTCTTATTTATGATATTGACACAATTCACACCACTGGGCAAAGTGGCTGACATCTAATATAAAGAGGCATTTTCTGGACAAGTTAGTCTTAGCTCTTACGAAATAAATAATTAATACCTTTTATGGACTTTGAATAATATTAATATTTACTGTGAAGAGCTCGCTACATTTCGACTTGGATTTTAAGTCATCGTCAGATCCCAAGAGAGTGACCTGACAATGACTTGAATTCAAGTCACAACGTAATGAATTCTTCACAGAAAACATAAATACTACTCAAAGTCCATAAAAGGTCGTAAGTTATTAATTTCATTAGATTATGTAATGGATGTTAATAGTAGTAGAATTAGCTCTCTTACATCTGTTGGGAAGTGAAGCTTGAGCAGTTTGGTCATTTGTCTTGTACGTATATGTAACTCAAAATAACGATTCATTGTTCTGTTGCTAAATGTGTACATTGAGGTGGATATATGTTCTGATTTACCAGAACAATGTGTGAAATTTGTGGAGAAATGAAAGATAAATGAAGAAGTGACTGAGAACATGAACATACTTTCGTTATCGTTCCAGAGAATTTTGAGATGTAATATCCCAAACTGCTGATCCCTCTATCAACCAAAGATGGTCTGATGGGAGATGGAGGCTAACTGATCAACACAGGACACCTGTCTAATGCTGGCACTACACTTGGTGTTGTGTTATTTGTATGGCATATTCGCTGTATTTGGCAAAATGTTTAAAGTTATCACAAATATTACAAATATGCCATCCACACATTGACTGAACAAACAAATAACTTGCCAAACATGCCAAATAAGTTTGTTTATACCAATGATGCATATGTTGACAGCGGAAGCACATTTTTTCTTTAATTCGTGGTACCAATACATGTAGCATAAATATAGTTACAAAAACCACACCATGGTAAACAAGGTGCTGGTGAATGTAGGTGGTTCATATCCTCAAATGCAAGGATGCATTTGATATATTTCTAGAAATCTTAAACCTGTTTCGTTATTCCAGTCCATAGAAATGTTCTCAATTGTTATAAAAACACAAATTATAGAGTAAGAGTATAATTATAAGTCGTAAGTCATATAGGTTAAAGAACCAGTCAATAGTCACGTGCCCTTTAGTGAGTGAAACAACAACTAACCAAGTGTGGGTGGTTCACACAAATATTTGCCTTATTTGAGTCCTCTTATGTGCGACTAAAAACTCTCAAGGGTATTAGCGAATTTGCCACAATCGAGTAAATGCAGCAAATACAGACAAATAGCTCACCTACAATTGGCTGTGTTGGAGCAAATATGACAAATATACAAATATGCAACGCCAAGTGAAGTGCCGGAATAAGACCAGATTGCATCAGTATTCGTGTGAGAGTGCTGTCATCCAGAGCAGTTCTGAAAGGGTTCCTTGTATAGTCCAGCTGCCCTCTCAAAAGTTCGGGAAAAGTTCTCTCAAATTTGGGAGAACTGCCAACCTACTCAATTGATTCCCCGTTGTATACTACTCAACTTAGTAAAATGTTCACCTTTTATGTTGTATTCATTACCACAAAATTTGACGAAATTAGGAGAGCCTGTCCTTAAAATACTCTTTTTTACCCTTTGCAGTGTAACACAAAATTAACATTCCTATTTATAGAATACATTGCGTGAATTATCCAAAAAAATGTACACATTTCTTTCGTGCACCCTACTCACGGAGAAGATATGTGATAACTTTCAGTCCGATGAAAATGATGATGAGTCGGGAATCGAACCCGGGACTCATGCTTTGATCACAGGGTGTTAACAACTACACCACCTGTTCGCATTCCACAACTGTACACAACTGTCCCGGGTTCGATTCCCGGCTTGTTGCCATTTTCACCTGACCGAAAGTTATCACATATCCAAAAAATCTTACTTTACTAATCTACTTTCAACGAAATTCATTTTACGGTAGTCTCTTTGTTGTTTCCATTGCGTGGGTACACGCGAAAGATATGTGTAAGTGCTACCAAACGATGATTTTAATATCAAACGACAATCACAGACACTCCAAGTCTTAACGAGTGTGGGGTTTTTGTTCTAAAAAAATTGGTGGCGGCTACCCTGAAACACCACTCGAGTCCGCCATCTTTGTTTTTTAGTGCCCAAACTCTCGATAACTTGAGTATAGTTGCGAATGGTCTGAGAGAACATTCGAGATAGCGTGTATGCAACACGTCGTACACATCTGCATCACTTCTGCTTGGTTGCGTTTTTGCCCCTGAACGGAATGATCACAATCAGTCATGTAACTTGGCCGAAAACTATGCAATATGGCTACCTAACAAAATTGCCAACTCTACGAATTTAAGTAATAACCAAATAAATATTAATAGTAGTCACAAAAGCAACTATTGGCTGTAAAGAAATACTAGTTAATAACACAACAAACAAAGACACAACGTGTTCGTTCCACACACACAATGCAGAAAGAACAGAATAGCGTCACAAGAGCAAGTGAATTGAATTGATGGCTGATGTTGATGATAGATTTAAATTTAAAGATAGCCGAAAGTAATGCCAACATAACTCGAAGTACACTTATATCCGTATGAACAATGACGAAGTAAGTGTTGCCTACACTGTGTAAATGTCCTGTAGTAACATCAAGCCAGTTAAGACTGGTAATAAAGAAAAAAATTGTTAAATAATTAATTGCCAAGAGACCTGTTACAAACTGCCTATGTTTGGTTTCTTTAAATTTTCTCAAGGCAAAGTAACACAACCGAGTATACACTTGGTCCATATGAGTCAAAGACTCTCCAGTAAACTGCAACCGCAAATCTTTTTCTGTTGGATTCACAGCCGAGTTTGCTGCTAGGCTGCATAGCTTTCTACAGTACTAGCAGTTGTGATGCCACATGGTAAGTTTTACATCTATACATCTATCTTGTCAAAAACCTTGTATTAAGCAACGTCATCTCTACCACCATGGTAGAAATTATGCAAGGTCCCTGGGCTACAATCCAATCTGAGAAAAACAATTTTGACTAGACATGCACGTATCATCCAATCACTCTCACTGGATCTATTTTGGTACACACTATGATCCATGCTAGCACGGGGAAATTCGCATCTTGCAGACATGCAAAACCCATATAAAACTTAGATCAACATCTAACATTTAGTTTCAACTAAATCAAACAAACAAAATCGTATCAAACTTCAAAATGTTAATCTGAAAATTAAGCTAAATATTTCTTTTCTTCACAGTATATGAGCACAAGAGCCTGTTGCGGCTGGCTCATCCTCTGATGACTAGTGAATGAAGGAAATTTCTCGAATTGACAATTCTAATGACAAACAAGTCTGCTGGTTTTAAACATTTATATGCGAGTGTAAAACTCATTAAATATCAACATTTTAAGGAAATTAGATGTCTTATATTATTTGTAGCTTCAATAGTTTCAATAATTTGAAATCTCTGCATTTTGCACCTCCCTCAGTTTTTAAAAAATTGAAGGAAAACTGCTCAAGTACATACAGTTTTGAAAAGGTTTACTGGAAACACCTTGAGATTAAATGTGTGCGAACCGGGGAGGTGGCGCATTATAAAAAATTGTGTCTCAAGTATTTTTGAAGGTTCTCCATTAGTCCTATACTGCGACTAAACAGTTAGTAATGCAAACCCAATTAAACAGTACAGGTCATACTTTTCCAGTTCTCATTCCCAATTTAATATTTCAATTAAAGAAATATTTATGCCATTGAAATGATTTGGAATGGAGAGACATTGACATTTTCAAGAACAGATCAACTCACCCTCGATCACACATGTCACAGAAGAGCATTTTATCTTCATCTGCAGGGTCTTTGCACTGGATGCATGTCTTACAGTCCGTACACTGCCAGTCGTACTTGCGAATATGAGGGACCATGTCTAGAGTTAGATCAAGGCAGCTTGGATGACCTGCAAAATTGAGAAAGAATTTAATTTAAGATAACTATTTCATTAATTAGAAAAATAGAAAAACTTGAAGTACAGTGGAACTAAAATCCATGATTCCCTCATAGGATGCAAAAACTACTTATGGAATACACAATGGAGCCACCAGAATTAATTAATTAACAAGTCAAGTCAGACACATACTTCACTTAATTTTTTTATTATTAAGCGTTTTAGGGGTTCCAAATTATAGAACGATTGTTGTTGATCTGTTGAACAATATTCAAGATTTTATGCATACTAACTTCAGAAACAATGTAATGAGAACATATTGAGCAATTTTTACATGCCAGTAAAAACTTCACGGGCAAGTTAGCTCCATGTTCTTATACATGTGAATTGTGAAGACTATAATGTTTTGATACCAATTGTTAACCACAATGCATACACAATCATTAAGGTATTACACCCGCATTGACAGAAGTAAAGTTGCCATCTATTCACAAAACTTGGAAATACATACCAAAGAAGTTCTTATTAATTAATAATTCATTCTTCTGATTTTTTATATTAGATGAGAACAATTATTTTGTGATTTTGGAACTTGATAATAAATTTACACTCTCATTTGACTCCTTTGACATGGATAGCTTTGTCTTCAGTCACGTGATACTGTTCTAACGGAAATGGCAACCGCATTTTCCACAGTTTTTGGTGAATTATTCTTGAAAATGTCCCGTAAGGTATGAAAATCTTAACATCATTGCATTTCTATTTCCATTTGCTATGTTNGTTTTTAGTAGGGTTTTTTTTTTCACTATGTTAAGCCAGTACTTTTACCAGAATTTCAAAAACTTATGAGCCAGTGGAAGTTTCTCCATTATAAGCCCACAGTCAAGTCAAATAATTCAAAGATCATCGCCACTGGATAAAGAATGGTTCAAATGATAATTTAAAACATTTTTTGGGGGTACTTAAGCCTAGTTGCTCTGTAGCACATAATATCTTAACCTAAAATTCCTTACATTGTAAAATAAGCATTTCTAATGTTTGGTTTACTTTTTTGGATAATTAACTTCCAAAGCTCTGGAGGTACTTTTGAACATTGTACATAAGGGAAGATGAACAACTCTTAAATACACACTTCTTAGTTAAAAAGCAACAAAAGATGATACTCACTACTGGAGGTGCAGGTCCCACAGTGAATCAAAACTTCCGCCTTGCTTTCCTTGTTGCGATTTCTGTCTCCTCCGCAAATCTTGCATATGGCGGTAGCCTCGTCCTTCACAGGGCGTTCCGAGCTGTTGCCTCCTGTGATGACCGAGGCTCGTCCGTTGACCTGCATCGAGTTCTGAGAGCTGTCGTTGGTCAAGCTGTTGCCCAGGCTGTCCTTGGAGGGACCCCCTCCCACAGGTCCTTCCGTGTTCTCTGTGTCTCCAGCCGTGGAACCAGTTTCCTCTGTGTCTTGGGTGCCCTCGCTGGACGAGCTACTGCTGCAAGGGTAAAGTTTCCTCACTATGATTCATCCCCAAGGGCAAACCGTACATTTTAATTGTATGCAGAGGTGCGGCAAAGAAAATATTTTAATATTGTCAAGTTGTGTGCTACTTATTAAAGACAACCTAAACTCTCAATATAATGAACATGAAGGTTGTTCATTTATTGAAGAGCGCTGACACAAACCCGAAACATCAAGAGAAACCTTAAAATGTAATTGTGTCAGCACTCTTCAATAAATGAACAACCTTCATGTTTATTTCTGAATGCACAATTTCTTATAAAGTGTAATATTCATTGTATTGAGAGTTTAGGTTGTCTTTAATAATTAGCACACAACTTGACAAGTTTGAATAATTTTTTCAGACAATCAGATATGAAGAAATACTTTAATAATTGAATTAAGCAGAGTAAGTTTTTTCTCTGATTCAGAGAAAACAGAGTCCAAAACTTTTATTTTAAGTAAACTATATTGTTAAATTTTTAATTGTTTTTGATTCATTTTACATTATTGACTATGTTGTGCTGAAGCTATAATGACAGCAAACCTAATGCACTTCTGAGCAAATATTGAAATGTTCTCAAAATTTTCAGGGAGAATCACTTGATTGTCTCTTACTGAAGGATCAGAATTTACAACTCTGAAATATGTTTTGTCCACAACCAGCAGGAATGTCTCATGACAGTGTACCTAGATAAGGGCTCCAAATTAGTTATACACAGTTAAATATATTTTAAATTCAGGGTTCACTCGTTTCTTGTATGGCAAAGTCGTGGGTGAAAAATTGCGCAGTTTGTAAATTTATATAATTGCATAAAATATCATACTAATTTAAATTGTGCAATTTATCTCCCACAGACTTCCCATCATTGTATCACATAATATGCGAGTGACCCCTTAATTAGAAATATAATACCTAACTGAGTATAACTACTGTGGAACTCTTAAATAGAGACCCCGTCAGGAGAGATTGTGAACATTAATGAACAACCAATTCCATCTATGTACATATCTATGACCTACGGACGGTAGGAAGGTCTCCTGACACCCGTGCTAAGAAGAGCTCAGCCTTCCTAAGACTTACCTTGATTCGTCAGAAGAACTGGAATCATCTGAATCGGATTGGCTTCCTTCTGAGCCAGCAGTTGCCTCCTGTCTTTCATTGGGTTTCATGGGCCCATAGAGCACTGTGTTGAGAGGGAAGTAACGCAGTTCGGGAGGAGTGTACCTGAAACAAAGAGCATTCACATTCACAATCGGATATAACCATATTTACACGAAAACAGTCCACCCCCCTCCCCTATTTTAGGAGACAAAACTTGAGGGAAAAAATGAAGATGAGTAAAATCAAAGTCTTTCTGAATGGAAATGCTCGCTCAAAATTACATAAGAAATGGTGACCTCTGGTACGTATAATCATGAGGATTTTAAAATGAAAAGCTAACTGGTTAGTTTAACTTCTACTTTCAACCTCACCAGATTCCCACGAACTTTGGCTCTACTTTGAGTTCTCCATCCACTGCATTATTTCCATGTGTCTGAGCATAATTTAGAACTCGCGGTTCACGGTTCGTGCCAAAGATTCTTCAATAGCCTAATTTTTGTTGAGTTGAAGAAAGTCACCGTTTCTCAAAAGATTCATGCGTCACAGTGCCAACGATCGGTCATTTCTAGATGATATGGACGAGTTGAGTTTCCATTTGGAATGAGCGTCTAACGTCGATTGTTGTCCAAAGTGATGATCATCCATCACAATATTGTTCATCACTTCTTATTATTTCAACAGTTTTCTCTGCGTAAAAATCACTTCAATGGGCTTAGTTACTTCAACGTTATGTATATGGCTTGAGTTCACTTAACTCGTTTTCACCCATGAAACTTTGAACGAGCTGTCTTTCTGTCCTAATGTAGTCCCCCCACAGATTTTCAGGTAATTTTTCCCAGAAAAAGAGGTGTGNTTGGGGGGGGGGGTATTCAGGAATATAATTTGCGGGAGTGAATATATTTTCAAGTGTAGAAGTACAATACGATTTTAAGTTGAGTATGAGTGACCCCATAAATATTATAAATGAAATTCTAATTCTAATTAATATTGCAACTATCACATAACAAATAAAATAACTTAATAAACATTATATAGAACAATGTTTTACATAAAATCTTTTAATAACAAGGAGGTATGAATATTGAAGTGCCAGAAAGGGCAAAAAGAGGAACCTAAGATCTTTAAAGGTCAAAATGTCATGTTGAGTTTTATGTCAAGGGGTTAAGTGACTGTTTTTATCACATAAATTAGAAAAATTAACTGAACCTATTCAAAATGTAAATCAAACTAATGATATTACTTACTCTTTATAATAATCTGTGAATTGGCCTGGAATAAGTGCTATAGGGTAGTGGCCCAATTTGGGCACCTCTCGTGTCATCTTCTTGATTCGTGACGCAGGGAAGTGGACGGTCAGGTTCTGCAAGTCAAAACAGGCCCTCCTCTGCTCGTGGCGAGCTCGGTTGAACTTGGCGTTCCACGATGCAGCAGAACTCGTAGCTCTTTCTTTGTAATCGAGACGACTGCGTTCTGCATTGCTCGTAACTGCTATCACTGTGACAAAAATTCAGAAAAATAATTAGAGCGTTAAATATTTTATCTATAATTATAGCGTTCAATATATTAATTAGAGCATTCAATATATCTCTGTTGGAACTTTAATGAGTTCAAAAATACGGGTTGGAAGGTTCAGAATAAAGAATCCTCAAGTAAAAAAATCTGGGATTAACAAAATTGAAAGTAGTGATTCAACAATTATACAAAGACCAATAACAAAGAAATATGAATATTAGACATACAGAACATTTTAGGAATATAAAATTTACACAAGCAGAAAAATCATCACTAGCAACGCATTTAAACCAAGAAGAAAATGAATTTGAAGATAAGGCAAAATTAGTAAAAATCAGTCCATCACCACTTAGAATTTAATTGTTGAACTTCGAAGTGCCAAAATAAAATTAACAAGCCTACTACCTCAACACTCTTAATAGACTTATAAATAATAATGATCTAATTATGTATGTTAATATCCGAAGTTTAAATGCTAATTTTGATAAATTACAAGTTTTCATTGAGAGTCTTGAGATTAAACCTTGTATAATAGTTTGTACTGAAACCAGAAAATTGGAACATTATCAATTCTTTAATATAACTTGTTATAAAATATATTATAATATTAATATACAAAATTGTTAGTAGCAAAAACAGTGTAATAAGAGCAATAATTGTCTTTAATTCACTACGAAATGAATTTAAAGTTCTAAGCAATGGAAGTACAAGTAAAATAAAGTTAAAGAAATGGATTGCATCAAATTTAAGATAAAATAAAATCTATTTTTAATAGCAGTATTATAAAAATTTAACTATGTTACTAAATTAAAAACTCTATTGGATGTTCACTTGTAATGAAGTCTATAAGATTTTATATTAAATTATAATTATATTTTACTTTTCTCTTAGTTTTAAGTTCTTTTTTTACCAAGCCCACAAACTGGTAACCTCGATTACCTCTGTGAGATTTTTGTAATGATTACTTGTAATATTACAAAAATTAAACTGGTCTAATAAATAAATAAACACCCGGAAAAATAATGAAGGAGAAAGGAGAAATTATCAATGGGAAAATGAATAAGGTGAAGACTTACTGTACCATGACACGGAAAAAGTTTTGCTAGAATGGTTCCAGCAAAGCAGGGTGGGGCCAAATATCACATTACAATCCAAATAAAGTTTTTCAAAATAATAATAATAATAATGACACCTTAGTCAGAATATTATTACAGTTACAAAAATATAAATGTTACTCGTCGCTCTGGATATTTACAGTAATTATAAACAAAAATTGCTTCACACTATTTTCTTCTCTCCAGTGCTTCCGGCTTTAATCATAGTTTAGGTTATAATAATTTCACTTTGGCACACGGCAGGTAACTATGAACAAAGTACAGTGATGGATAATTTAAGAATGCTCACAATTGCCGATGTTAGGTTCACAAGTCTCAGCAACTCCGTTTACGGGAAATCGGTTCAAGAAGGAGGCAATGGTGGTGGAAGTCACACTCGCATGAGGATGTTCAAAAAAATTGTTAGTAGTCTTGAGAACCCAAACAGCAAATCACATTTATAGGGCTCTGGTACTCCGTTATACTTAAAATCTATACCGGGATATTTTGGGATTGTAATCTACTGATACAATATTAGGTGTAACTTAAAAAAAAAAAGGAAGGTTCCCTCTTGCAATAGACAAATTTTCATTCACCCTGTTCTCTTTTAAGCGGGTTCCACTGTAATGTACAATTCCTGGGTCCCTCAGAACTTCTTTTCCTTTTATGAGGGATTTTTTTTGCTTGTGGTTGTGGTGAGGGAGGATGATTAACTTACAATAAAAGTGTGGCCTGGTGGTCTCATGTCTCAGATTTTGTCCTCCTTCAAGCTTTCTAATCTTTTTGATACTTCTGGAATCTTACACACACAAAATTTGTTTTGCAAATTTTGGAAGCGAGGGGGCATAGAGTTGACATTACATTATCATTCTGGGAACTGTTAAAATTTTACACTTAGGTAGTGGGAAGCAAACTATCATTAGTCACTGTTAGTCATTTCACACGGTGAAGANAAAAAAAAAAAAATGTATGAACGCTTTTTGAGATTTTCTCATTTTTAGCACAAGTAAATCTATGCTTTCTATCTGTGTAAAACATTTCACATCTGTGGAATGTCTGGAAGTAAGTAAAAAATGTTTCCCCTATACTGTGTTCAAATATTTTAGTCGCTTCAAAAACTTCCAAAGAGGTTGCGAAACAAAGAAGCAAAGCTTCCATAAAATAAAGCTGTACAACAGGTTACCTATAAGTTTAAAATACCTTGACTTAAATTATTTAACCTCAAGAAGGAAGACAAAATACTGGGTATTAGAAGAAAAAAACTTCTTGAAATTAAGTGACAATTATACAAATCCATAACATGTTTAGTGTGTGTGATGTATCTTTCATTTTTTTTATTGTTACATTTATTACATTCTAATTTAACAGCTGACATTAAATTTGCTACTTGACAACTCTACATCGCATCATTGCACTGTTATCGTACCAGGATTAAATAAACAAATAAGAAGTAAATAATATCTTGTAAAAAGCCACTTACATTTTTGTTTCAAAGACATTTCCTTGGCCTGGCGCTCACGCAAATGCCTCCTGTATTCCTCATACTTTTCTGGGAAGTCGGCAAACATGATGTCCAGAACTTCTACACTATTGATAGCAGTAAGACCTGTGAAAATGTGGAACCATATTCATTAAATAGCCAAAATGAAATGGTAAAATGTAACACAGTGCTTCAATAGGTTCAACAGAAAGACTCAATCACTATAAAAAGACAACCCATGAGGATTTTCTTATATCCTAATTATTGAACTTAGAAGTACCGACAAAGAAAAATTTGATTGGGAGATAAACCCAGCAACTGATAAGCTGTCCAAATACAGAGTTCCAGCTACACATGGCAGACAATTACTATTACTGGCAATGAAGCAACAAAGAGACCAGTACTACACATCTTTACAATGAACTCCCAATTCCATGTAAGAGGAAGCAGTGGGGATTCTTTCCAAACCAGACTACCAAATTGAAAACTATTCATGTAACTTGAGGAAACTGTTGTGAATACATAATGTCAAGCATGTGGAATTGCATGAAAGCAGTGAATAAATTAAATAATATTTATATTAGTAACAAATTATGTTGAACAGCTTCTTGTTTTTAAAGTTACACAAAAAATAGTATGTTACATGGACAGAAGAATTGTTTGCTTAGGTACGGTATATACAAGTTTTTTTTATATTTTATTTTTCAGATGTCTCAATTTTTCCAGCAACGCATGTCCAGACCCTTCCTCTAACCACTTTCTTGGGAGAAGGCATAGGGGAAGAAGAGGTTTTGAGCAAATTCATTGGTGAGGTATAACTGGAAGTAGAACCTACAGAAAGAGTGAAATTCTGGTCTGAAAAAGTTATTTACAACAAGAAAAATACTTTTGTCACCTTTGTTGGCTTTTAACCCCACATGAAATACGTACATAATAATAATAAATCAAAGGGTCAGATTCACCAAGAGCCAAGTATACATAATAATAGCCTTCTCCTCACAGATGTGCTGGGTAGCCAGATATTGTAAACAAGAAGACCGCCATTGGTCTTGAGAGTGGGAGGGAAACTACATAGTAAGTGCACAGAATTTTCAGACGAAATTTTTCTTCCAATTCTTGTTCAGGGATCACGATGGAATAATGAAATATACTCATAAATGGACTATAAATTGTAGAAACAAATTGTTGAATTCCATGATGGATACAAACCAAGATGCAAATCTCAGTATAACATTAAACAAGCAAATGTACCAACCCACAAAACCAAAAGCATAGCGTACACCAGCTATCTCATGTGAAGTAATTGGCAAATTGCTCTATGACCAAAAAAAATCTAACAAGCAATTGCTCCTGCTAGAAGAACATTCAGTCAGTTAACACAATATCAAGAAAGTAATTCCATCATTTATATCCATTTCGTTTATCTAGAACTGTTAAATTTATTTAATGACCTTAATATGGACTATTTAACAATAAAAAAAGTTCACCCTCAATTAAGATAACCTCATTATTTTAAAGTAAATCCATCTGCCTAACTCTGCCTGCAGTATTTGTGGGGTGAATCGAGTAGCCTCACAGTGCTGTTGCCGGTCCCAAGCCTCGATAAAGGAGGAGGGTTCGGGGGTCAGGCTAGCAACCTGTCCCTCATAAAAAAAGACCACTGCTAAAAGTCTCAGCAATCAGCCTCGGAAAAAGGTAAAGGATGGACGACGACCCAAGCATAGAAAATGGCTAAATACTGCTGCAAGTACACTAGCTGTTTTCCCTCAATAAAATGAATGGGAAGAAAACATCTATAGTGACTTGCGGCTAATAATGACGAATTGGAGAGGAAAAGTTAAAGACAGGAAAGAGTGGATGCAGATTGTTGAGAAGGCCAAAACTCTTCCTATAGAGTTGTAGAGCCTGACGAAGAAGAAGAAATCCATCTGCCTAGGGAGATAATAAAAGAATGAAGCAATTTATCCTCCAATTTTAATGTAATCCAAATAAAATCTAACAAGGAATTCTTTCTTTAGAGAAACTTGGATCAATCCACAGCAATAGACTGAATAAATACAAATAGTTTGAAGTAGGAACTAATATAGAATAAGCAATGAGCAAATCCTGCAGTCAGTCACATTTTAGACCACCGACCAACAGAAACAAAAAAGTTTTAAAAATCGAAAATGCCTGACCCCACTAGTTTACTTTGACTAAAATTTTGAAACCAACGGAAACACAAGAAACAGAGTCAAATAAAAATTGAAACTAAAGCAAATTCTATCTACAATTGAAATAAAATAGTTCTGTTTCTGATTCCTGTTTCAATTCAAAATATTGAGAGGTAAATAATGAACATTAAGAAATAATTAAACCAAAATATACTCATCAATGATTTGACAAATATCACCATAAATTCCAAGTGTACCAATCCGCAAAACCAAGCACAGCTTTCACCAGCTATTTTGTGTGAAGAATTGGCAAATTATTCTACGACTGAATAAAATCTAACAAGGAATTACCCCAGTCAGAGGAACATTTAGTCGACTTGCCAATATCCTCTCAAGCAAATTCAAATGCTTTATCTCATTACCAATCAACAAATTTAAATCAACTCAATAATAATATAAGGAGACCACCAATTCATTTTTACTCTGAAGTTTACCATAGTGAAGTCTCAGTACCAAGTAGATACAGGGTCATTTTTTAAATACTTAAATTTGAGAAGTTTGTTGTGCTGAAAACAGAAGTTTCTATGAAAATCAGGACTGTATTATGCTGTGTAACTATTCATCAACCTTTTATCAAGGCTTACTGCGGTAGTGTTCCAACCCTAACACAATCAGCTAATCAAAGAAATTCTGAGTTTAACAATTTTTTTTTTATCTTCTTCAATAAGAATTTAACTAAAATAACAATAATTCCAGTCACACAGAATGGAAGGATTTCACATAGAGACAAAGGAAATGGTTTACCATGTGTTTTATTACTTGAAGCCAGAGAGCTAAATCTGCCAAGGGAAAATGCGACTATGTAAGTAAGGTCAAATATTTATGTGACCTTCAAGAGTATTGGAAATGAAAGCCACAATTTAAAGGACACAACTAGTTATGTTCTATGTTTCATCAAACGCCGTACATGTGGATGGCAACGTGTCATCAAAAAGCCCCAGAGTTATCCCTGGTGACACTTGAAAAGGCACCCAGGCAACTGGCGGCAGTCATACAGCACCTCAGGAATAGACAAGGTAAGCAATGCAACGCTCAGAAATAAGTTAGCAATGTTACAAAATGATAACTTAAAAATCCATGAACAATTAAAGAAAAATATGAATAAAAAAAGCTTTAAGAAGTTAAAAATATTTACTATGTATTAAAAAAAAAGACTAGAGTAACGAGTTCATATACATACAATTGAAAGAAAATGTACCAACCCGCAAAACCAAGCTTAGCTTTATCCTGCTATCTTGTGTGAAGAATTGGCAAATTGTTCTATGACCAAATAAAATCCAACAAGCAATCACTCCTGTTAGAGGAACATTCAGTCAATACTCCCAGATCAAGAAAGTTAAGGGACAATAATAATTAAAAGATAAAATTTTCAATTCTAGCGGTGAAAATTGTTCAAACACCAGCTACCCCAAGACTCTTGAATTTATAACTTCATAATATTTTCTCTAAATTTATTTAATAGTGGGTAAAGGGAATAATACCAACCATGCTGAAAGAAAGTTAAGAAAAAGCTGTAAAGGAGAAAATAAAATGGATGTTCCCTCTTTCCAAGTTATAATACATGGATTGCCCAGGGTCAATATTACTTTCTACTATATAATTTTCAAGCTAATATGGTATTATAACATAAAATGAAAATAGTACCAGTCTTTTATCCAACAATCAAGATCCCAAAACAAATTTTGAAGTTCTCATAAATAAATACACTTATTACAAAGGTCTCTATGCGTCATTTCCCAAACATTAGTTTGTTTTTACTTACCTCTCCCATGAAAAACATTGCTGCACTAAATGAGATTTCATTACAATATTCAAGCAAGCAAAGCAGTAGGTACTCAGCAAGTATGCTAACAGAAGTTATTTCACACATGACAACATTAATTTTTTTTTACCTCTCATTACTCTGATCTGACAAAATTTCTACTTGAATTCACAAAATATAATAAAACTATTAGATTAAATTGTACATTTATCATTCTAAAAAATCCTGTTTGTGCTAAAATAACATTTTAGAAATATCTTACTCAAAACAACAGGAAAAATGCACAGGTAGCATGTTTATCTGCAAAAAGGGGCAAAAGGACATTTCACGCATTTTCACATGCTTTTACTTGTTTTCAAAACTGTTACCATTGGATTTTTGAAATTTCAATAGAGAAAAAGACACTCATGATGATATTTCATCCATCTTCATATTACACAAGTGGTCAAGCACACAACCTGATATGAAGTTTTAATTCATAAAAATGGAGTATAAAAACTCATGGTCCTCCATAGGTTGATACAGAAATACAATAAACATATAATGTGCAAAATAAACAATAAGAGAAAAGCGATTGGAAACGTACCCATGTCAGAGAGATTGTCCGAAACGAGGCCTTTCTCTCGCAAATAGGTCTTCTCCTCCGCCTCCACCGCTCGTCGCTGCAGATCAGGGTATTTGCGCTTGAAGGACTTGACTCCCAAGTATTCTGCCACTTGCTCTTGTAGCATGATGGGCTCTCCAGAACGTCCAGGGGGCCACTGATACTCTGCCAGCATGTCCACTGTGAACTCCTTGCTGGACACAGAAAGGGAGAAAACAAATATACCATCCAACTAAACCCATAGACTATCACTTTGATGTAACATATTTTATACCGTTAGCAAGAATAAATCTATAGTATTACGCTCCTTAATGGACAAAGTGCATATCAACAACAAAGTTTGAAGCTCATTTATCATCTACATCTACAAAGCATTTTATTTACATCCCACAAGAGCAATTATCATCAGATATTAGATAATTTATTACCTAAATGTACAAAATGGAATTTTCTGAACTAGAACTAGAACTAGAATATATAGTGAAAAGTTAAAACAATGTTACAATGCTATATATCCCCTACATAAGTAAATAATAAGAAATCTACAAGAATGAGTGTTCAAATTATACACAAAAACTAAGTATTGCAATGATCCAGCAAAATATAAATCGGTCAACATCATGTACAGAGAAAAAAATGCAACCATGTATACGAAAAGGAAATGTACAGTTATAACTGCCTTTATTCACAATTCCAAAATAGCCAATTTGTGAAATTATGCTTGACAATACAATTACTGAATAGCAGTACAACGCTCTTTTTGCATGTATTACGCAACTTGAGCGATCTCTAAAGAATACTTACGCATCTGGGTCGCACACTTCCATGCGGCACACTTTCTTTCGCACGCTCGGGGTGCCGCTGTCTCCCGTGGCGCTGCTGACTCCGCTGCCTTGACTCTCCTCACCCCCGACGGGGACTTGTGCCGGCGCTGGAGTTCCCACTGCGCTATTCACACGAACTCCTTCACCCTAGAGGACATTAAAATAATTCAAAACTTAATTTCAGCAACATAACATTGCTTCAGGAACTTGCACTACAGCTTTTGGTTTCTTAAGCTTTTCAGAAACTTGTTCTCCAATCCTCCTCCAACACTGAGTGTAATCAGTCAAATGCCAATAGTTAAGGTTGGAAAGAAAAAGAAAACACATCCCTATCACTAACATTAAATATTTAAATAGTCTTCACACACACTTTAGTTCCTTGGGCATTTTATTGGCTACCCAAATGTAAGGTTCTTAAAATTATCCTTTTGTGTAAATTCAATGTTTGGGCACACAAAAAGAAACAGAAAAGTTTACATATTGGAAATGTTTAAGTTTTGTCAGATTGAAAAATCAGCTACGGTTGCACATTTTAGGTATAAGAAAAATGATATTAATAATGAGATAATATTAGGGGTCGCCCAAAAAGTTTTTTTTTTCCCCCACTTTGGAGGGGAGGGTTTTATATCTATACTGTTACACTGTGATACACTATAGTAGAGGGGTTAACATTAAATAACACTAATTTTTATAGGGTTTATTTTAATAAGCAATTTCAGCTTTAAAATTGGTCATTTTAGTCCTTGTACTCAACCGCTCAGTAAGATAAAAGAACAATGAAGTCAGTGCACTACAATCTAGTTGTAGTACATAAAAAAGGACTTGGAAACCATTGATTTTTAAGAAAATTACTAACACTGTTTGATTGTACGATGTCACTGTTAAAAAATCCAAAGCAGAAGATGAATAGTAGGAAATATTTACACTACTACTTGACATCTCATTAACATTTTTTAAATTTCTTTTTAGCAATAGCCTTTCCAATTGAATATCTGTTATCTTCAATCCCTCATAACACCATAGTATGGTGTAGGTAGCAATAGTTGAAGATGACCGATTGGTTGAAAGAGCAATTGAGAAGAAAAAATATAAAAAATGGTAATGAGAAGTCAACTAAAAGTTTTAATTTGCATTCCTTTATTAACACTTTACCAGAAGAAGAAGAAAAAACTCAAACAGTAGGATTATAAAAGAGAAACCACTGGGCCTCTGAGGTTCCAGAAGAGTACTGAAGAGAGAATGAGTGGTTCATTATAATTTCCATTCCAGTCGTGTTTGGAGTAATGATAAACCTGAGACGGAAGTGGAAGACCCTCACCTCCGGTATCTCTTCCACCTCCATGGCAGTAGTGTCTCCGACAGTCGGAACAGGTTGCGGGGTTACACTGGCAGCAGCAGGGAGCTGCGAGTGAGAGGTTGGAGTCGGTGGCTGACTGTCTCCTTCAGCGATGCCCTCAGTGTTGACAATACTAATGTCAGCACTCATGCGCGTCTCCTCATCCAGCAGAACTACCGGCGCAGCAGGCGAGGTAATGGTAGTGGTGGTGGAGCCCGATTGTAAGCCGCCCTCACCCCCATTCTGTCACATACAACAGTCATCATTTCAGAAATATTTAATAAGCAAATCCACACACAAAATATCATCTTGCACAAGATTTGTACATTATTTCAACTATACTAACAATCAGTCCAATGTACAGTACTATACAATAACTATAATTAATGGCACAGTTATTAATGGTATCCTCCTTAGATTATCTGATTAAGATGTCATTACCATCTCTGAAGAGAGCTGCGTAAATGTATATTGCAATTGTGGTCAATAAATAAAAAGCAAGTGAAACCGTTTAGTGGGGATTTGAGATATGAGCATTTAACTGAAAACTACAAAACACTGAAGCGTGTTATACCAAGAATAATGGTAATAATTATTACCATTATTACATTACCATTAATATACTCATGTAATTGATTATATTATAAAATATACTCATCAATGATTTGACAAATATCACCATAAATTCCAAGTAAGTGTACCAACCCGCAAAATCAAGCATAGCTTTCACCAGCTATCTTGTGTGAAGAATTGGCAAATTGTTCTACGACCAAATAAAATCCAACAAGTAATTACTACTGTTAGAGGAACATTCAGTCGACAATTCACGATCAAGAAAGTAAATCAAGAGTAAATATTAAACAAATTAAAATAAAGTTAAATGAAATGGTTATTAAATGAAAGGTATTCTCAGTAGATATTAACATACTATTAACATACAAATTAAACAAGAATTTCATTCATTTATGAAAATCAAAGAAGTACACTAACTGTACAAAGTGGAAGAATTAATACCAACTTCATATTCATAAATAAAATTTCACATTCTAATAATAGGGTTATTACACAAATATATTATATATTATATACTATATATTATATACTATATATTATATACTATATATATTCTTTTCAGTATGTTGATGTGTGCAAAAAGTTAACGAAACTAAAATTATATATGAGTTAAGAAGTCTAGGTTGGTGATTTAAACATAATTCATATTTTCATAGTTCTTGGTGTTGTGCACAAAAGCTAACAGCGTTCTCCATTTACTGCTCAGAGTGTCCACCAGCACCGGACAAATATGTCACATTGCTCTGCACGAGTTCCCCACTCCATCAGGAAAGTGTAGCAAGTAAATGGAACATCTTCATTGCACATAGGATGCACGATTCTGACCTAGCCGCTGTTAGTCGCAAAAAGTTAACGAAACTAAAATAATTGAATATAAATAATTATTAATACTAATATATCAACAAATAGCCGTTCGTATTCATATGTGTATAATGCAATATTTCCTGTTCTTCATTACATACTCGGATTAACAAAACAAAATCCATCATCTTAATAATACTTTATCTTATGGAAAGGACTAATTCTACGTACAACTTGCTCTTCATCTGCAGAGCTTTCAGGCGAAGACAATATTTGCAAAAACGCTCATGGCATCCATCATGGATGCGTTATCCACAGACTAACCTAACCTCAACGACGCCCCTGAGTGTAGTCCCTCCGGTTGCTCTCAATGTGTGAAGTGTGTGCTTTGATACACAAATGGAATCAGCACTGGTGCAACTTCTTTGTCAAGTGGCACAATTCTTTTGCACCCACAGCACACTCAAAACAGCAAATGGAAAACGCCCTAAGTCATTTCAGGTCACACAAAATCGCTTTCACTGTAAGTCCATCTCTCGCGTCTTCTACTGGGAGCGGGTGAATGAAATGATTAAAAGACCAATCCGTACCTTGAGGAGGTCAGAAGAATCCCCTGTGGAGGATGCTTTGCCAAACACTGTGAGAGGGGAGGAGGATGCCACTGGGAAGAAGCGACTGCCAGGGGTGGTGGGCTCCACGTCCAGCACAGAACCTGAAGAAGAAATTATGTTTATTATTATCTCTTTCAACCTAAGTAAATTCAACATTACTATACTACAATTCATCCATTATACAATCTAATTCAATAAATACAGCTTCGAAGGTCAAACAAAGAGACGGTTAAAAACTAGAATCCAGGAACACAAAAGAAATTTAAAATCAGTTGAACAAAGAGTAGTTACCTCACATTGCATTAATAATGATCACTTGAACGATTGGGAAAATACATTAATTTTGAACAAAGAAGTTAACTATTAAAAACGTTGTATATCAGAAACGATACATATAAAAAAAATACACACGGGAGTTTGAATTTATGCGCAGACACTGAAAAACTATCTGGTTTATACAATACAACATCATAACATGTTTGTGTATTTCCTGCTTTTTTCTGTAAATGCATTTTGTGTTTATATATAAATGTTTAATATCACGTTCATTTGTCCTGTTGATATGTTTCTTGTTAAAATTTGTTATTACTTGATCCACCTGATGATGACTTCATACGAAAGTTGAAAGGTGAGTTTTCATCACAAAATATAAACCATTCGTTGAAGGGAAAAGATGTGCCCTACACTCAGGTAAATAGTCATAAGTATTGAATTATTTATTTAACAACATTGCTGCATTGGCCTGAGTGTAGGGCACATCTTTTCCCTTCAACATGTACCTTTGAAAGTGGTATTCACACAATATTCAAGTACTTCAAGATTAGCAACAATAGTCAAAAAACGCTGAATTTAACTTACACATGTAAATATACTAACACTTAATTGAACTAATTGAAATTGTCCACTAATCACACACCACATATCTGTATGTTACAGATGTAGCTTGCCAATACAATGGGGATGTAGGATCACTATGATTTAAAAAGTTGGGAAAAATTTATACAAACACCACAACATTTTTGTCAGACAAGTAAAAATATTACAACTTAATCAACGAAAATTGAATTCTTAACTTCAGTGGGTATATAAAATTACACATTGTTTTAAACATGTTTTAACATTAAATATACTGAAATACTAATTCATTTATTTTAGTTTCACCACACATATTCAATTCCAATTTGTGACTTTTTTTCAAGTCTGCTAGGTGCATAACCACCTTGCATTAGAGCTCATCCAAGCAATGTCAAATTCCTGATAATCCTAATCAAATCAAACTTTATTTAAGAATCATGTCAGTCTGCCTTTGCATTTGGAGGAATGTGAAGAAATCTAATTTAGAGAGAAAAGCAAAAACACAAGATACTTCACGGACCACTGAACAAATCAATTTTAAATTTCAATATAAGACAAAGAACTTCGTGGAGAAATTTTGAAACAACATTTCGTGAGAACAAGTCATACTATTCCCAGGATTTGTAATTTTAAAATTTACAAAGTATCCACATTTGTTATGATACTTAAGTGACTTGAACAATGAGGGGGAATGTTGTGTAACAAGACAAATGTTACTACAGTAACCACTTTAATCTCAAAAAATTCAATACTTGATCAAGTTCGATACATCTAACACAATAAAACTCTGAATTCTTATATTAATTAAGTGAACATCTTACATTTTAATTCAATTTTCCTTATCATTAACAAGAAAAAGGAAAAAAAAA
>NNCF01126710.1:186901-199077 GCA_002313205.1 Laupala kohalensis | reverse complement strand
GACTAATGCTACTCCACACACACAAAACATTGAAACAAATTTTCTAGCTGTACAGCATGCTACACTGAAAGTGATTCTATCTTATTCCATGGTCATAAATGATTAATTAATAAAAAAGACATTTTATTTTATTTCCCTTTTTTACAACTTGACTCCCTAACAATTATCATGGTGCATGTATCTTTGTGACATAGAATAAGTCTCGATGTCATTACCACAGCAGGTAGTTTAAGATACCTTCTACCAAGAGGAAAATCTATAATTTTTTTCAGGGGTATGGAAATTGTACAGTAAACCAAATTGGAAGAATGTGTCTTTTAGTGTCAAATAAAACATACAAAAAATAATATATATTTTTCTTAAGTCTAGAACATAATGAAACTATGACGACACAAGAACTGCAGTTGGATGTGGAGTGTATTGAGAGCCTACTGCAACTCACCGCTGCTCGGGCAGCCGCCATGGCCTGTACTCGGGCCGCATTTGCAGCCGAAGCTCGCGCCTTCCGCAACGCCGCTGCACTGGGCTTCCGAGGGGTGCTCCCGCCGCCTCCGCCACCGCCTACTGTTGCTGCCGCTCTCACAGGGGAAGACGAAGAGGAGGCGGCACCGCCAGGTGAAGCAACGGAGGAATGACTCGGCAACAGCATGGTGGAGGGGGAAGAGGCACCGACAATGGCTTGGATACCAGGATGCGTGCTCTGTGAAGGAAAGTGAAATGCCGTCTATCACTCACTAAGGAGCCCTAGTCATTCAAGCTACTCTACTCTACACCACTGAAATGCCAGCTGATCACATACCGTAATTTACTAATTATGTGAGTCTGTTGTACCTCATTGATTAACATAAGTTCAGATAAATGGGGGGTTCCACTATTGATTCTTGAGTATTTGAACTGATCATTAAATCGTGCAGAAATGAGAGAAGAAATGCAATAATAAACAAATCCTAAATGCACACCAGGGAGAAAATGTGATTTGTCAGTGTGAGAACAGGGTATTGCTCCAATCGACCTCTGCATTTTCAACAGTATTTTTTCTTACTAGCCAAAGTAAGATGACAGAGGATGTTACCTGTCGCATCTCGGCACCAGCAGCTGAAGCACCAAGAGCAGAGAGAGTTTCTTTCACAGGCAAAAGGTCAGGGATCGCTGGCTGAGATGGCCCATGAGCAGATGGCGAGGACGACGATGACTGTGAAGGGACAGCAAACACGGATACCTGCGCAATTTCCAGAGAAGGATTAATTGGCAGATATAAGTGATCCATAATACAGCACTGTGTCAAATCATCCAAAATACTTGGGGTATAGAGGGTTTTAAGTTAATTAATTATAACTGGGGGAGAGGGAAAGATTCTACCTGATCCAGAGAGACAGTTACAGAATAAGGACCAATTTTAAGAATCACTCCCAGAATCCTTTCCCAGCTCTCACCCACCCCGTGCACTGCCAGCAGCTACGTCGACATACCGCCCCCTATGCATTTTAAGAACGACTTCTGGGAAGCTTCCAGGAAGCAGTCAATCAGCTGTACCATTCAGCAACTCTGTATAGGAGAACGAAGCTCCGTCTCAGTTTTGCCAACATTATTACTTTTGTTTTGAGATTATAAATAGTTTGTTCGACCAATTATTGGAATGTGATTCATGTTTCTGTATTAAAAATATACATGAGTACAATTAAAATGTAAAGATTTACATTTTCAAATCCTTTTTGTTTTGTATTTGCCTATACTTATACAGTAATAAGTTGGCAGTAAGAGATGACGAATTTCATATTTCTTTTGTCGCTTCTGGTGTACATGCGTGGTGGCATGTCTTGGTTAGTGTCATTTCTTTTTTATCCTAGTGATCGTGAAGTTGTGAGGCATGCCGTTTGATTTCTCTTTCTCGAGTCTAATACGATTTTTGCTCTGTTTTGCGGATTCTCTCTTGATTTATGGTTTGCAGTTAAAGAAGTTGCAGGAGGAAGAACTAATGTTGAAAATAGCCAAATTGAAACAGCAATAAATTTTATTTTATGTAAGCAAAGCTGATATGACTGACCCAGGCAGGCTGCAGACAGCCCCTTGAGAGTGCCAGTTGCTCGCTGCCAACAGCGACGGGGGCGTCGGAAGGTCCCAGAAGTGGTTCTTAAAATCCAAATCCCACTCCAGGTAGTCACCCAGCGCAGAAGCGCTCCTGACAGCGGTTCTTAAAATTGGCCCGAAGTGTTTCGTAGGTACAAAGCAGTGAGAGAGAAAAACAAGCAACCAAACCGGAAACAACAGAATTTTATATTCTTTCATCTCAAAAATATTTCCGATTAACACAAGAAAAATTTGAATATATTGTACAGAATGTTTGCAACAGTTGTATTTACTATCATTGTGAAAATCATTACCTTAAAGTACACTCTACATTGTACAGGTTCATTTTCCTTGAAATTTTGAGCAGAACCAGAATCAACTAATACATATATGAATCTCTCTAAAAGTAGCTAGTTTGTCCAGGCAAAGATTAAGATAGAAATTCAATAAAACTCTCGTGATAAAATAGATCTAATGTATTGTCATTTTCTTTATTTATTTACTTATTTATTATTATTATTATTTAATCATAAAAAGTTTTGATTTTTTGTTATGTAATATACATTATTTTGAATGTGTCCTTAATAATAAATTTATCTTATTATTTAACCATAATATGATTTAAAAACTATTAAATATGTATTAAACAATATAATTTATTTGGTTAGTCCTAATATTAAACTGCAATTCAATATAAATTAAAAAGTTATGTTACAATTACTACTGTACAATAATAAATTTAGAAATGTTTTATGTTATTATGAAAATGTATAAAAATTATATTTGATAATTCGTGATAAATGTTATAAAGATTTGAAGTCACAAATTTGTAAGGTTTTTATCTTGTAATTTAAAATGTTGTAATATTCTATACGAAAAGTTGTTATATTATATTGTAAACGATAAATTTTGCATTTTATTTAATTATTGTGTTTCACACACTTTGTAGTATATTATCTAATATTTGTTCAGCCTTCAGTCGTCATCCTAATTGAGGTTTCTTTTTCTGGGTTTTCCTCAATTGCTTGAGGTTAATATCGGAATGATCCCTAGTTCGATCCCTGGAGTAGAGTAATTTTCTAGTCCTCCCTCTTCGTGGTACAATTTATGTTTATGAATATATTATCTTGTTATTTATCTTTTATTATCATGCATTATTTTTTTGATGGTGGTAAGACAAGAGCAGGCCTGATGGCTTGAGCCTAACCACAAAATAAAAGATTATTATTATTATATGATACAACATCTACTAAAATCAATAACATCTTGCTCAACACAGCCAACTACATGATTAACAAATGGTATCGTGAGTTTCCAGAACCTCATCATCTGCGCGAGAGAGAGAGAGAGAGAGAGAGATCAGTCGCTTTAGCCTAGTTTAGCAGTCCAATACAGATTCAGTGCGCACAACACCCTTTAAAAATCACGACGTCCGATTCTGCCCATCCGTCCCGCAGAGAAGATCGATCCCTCCCTCCCTCCCTCCTCCCTCACCTGAGGAGCTCCCGTGGCGGCGTCGGGTGGAGCCGCGGCCGCCAGAGCCGCTTCCGCCGAAGCCAGAACCGCCGCCTCCGCCACCGCCTTGGCGGCCTCCGCCGCCGCCTTCGCCGCTCTCGCGCGCATCGCAGCCGCCGCCGCGGCCACCGCCAGCGCGTCCGCCTCCGCCTCGCCGCCCCCAGTGATGAGCGACATAGCACCACCGCTCCCGAGAGGCGGCGGAGTGCCGCCGGGGGAATCTTTCTTGCGAGCGCCGCGTCCTGTAAATCAAACACGACACGTATCAGCCGCATTCACACGAAATACGACGGCTTTTCCCAGATGTAGTTAGCCTCTAAATTCAGTACAAAAAGGAAAGATACTAATAAATATAGAGTGATGAAGAGAAATGTTTCGATTTGAAAAAACTTTACCGCTCACAATTACTCCACTTTGACATAAACATTTGCGAACAAGAAGACAAGTTTCAAATGATCCTACTGTGTAAAAGAAAAATTGAAATTTTCGAGAGGAGGAAACATTAAAGCAGTAAAACTTCACGAAACATAAAACAAAAGAAAATACATATTGTCAGAGAAAACATTGAATGATCTTAGAATGCACACATTGCAAATTATTGTTGGCCAGCTTCTGTCAATGTTTAAGTTCGTTCTTTTTTTTTTTTTTACTATGCATCCTTTGTTTCATAAATTTTTTATTTGTGTATTTATTTATTGACCAGAAACATTACAATACATTTTATATTTTAAATTATAAATGTGAGAAACTTACAGTGGTATACGCAGATATGACTATTGAATATATCACAAATTTTCCATAGATATGAAGAGGGATTTAAGTAGGATATTTATGATCATTTATGATTTTGGCACAAGTGAAGTTGCTTGAGTTGAGTAGCAAGTAACTAAGTACCTCTGGAGGCTCCTCCTCCGCGTGGCTTCTTGGGTTCAACAAAGGGTCGCTCCCGTCCTCTGCAGGGCCTCTTGGGTCGCATCGGATGCATGGGCGGCATGGGTACACCAGGAGGCAGAGGGCCACGATGTGCTCCTGCCACTGAAGAGATCATCGAAGGCAACGACAACGGAACCACCTGCGGGAGACATTGACATGCAAGCTGTTACAACCGCTGAAATCGTCATTTCAAAATATTTATTAAATCAGACCAGACAACATAACAAACATTGTGGTTCACCACTATTATAGAGTACTCTCTACAGAATCTCTCTCTACTCCTCCTCCACCTGCCAACATACCAAAAGGGTTAGTAAATTTTAAGAGATTTTTTTCGAAAACAAAATGATAATGGTTGTTAATTCAATTCTATTCATTTTAAATCCACTGCAATTAGTATTGCATGTATAGTAAAAGTCATCATACTTTGCTTCGAGAAATTCAACTTAAGACAAAAAATCATGAATGGAAATGCACTGTGTTCATTAGTTTATTTTGTATTAGTCCTGATAAATTACTTTATTGTCCTCAATGTGGTCATTTGCAGTTTGTAACAGCTCTCTCGACTTTAAATTATTTATATATTTATTTATTTATTTATTGTCAGTATAACTGACTAGATGTTGGTATAGAACCTGTACTCAATGTAGCCAACGGTTTTACTTCGCCATCGTCCATAAGAGTAATGATAAAGGTACCTCGCGTTCCATTGGCAAGTTATTCAAAATTGAATTCATAACCAACCTCGGACAACAATCAATTCACCTGCTCTAGTGGCGCTGTTCTGTTCTTTCTGTATCGAGCGTGCGGAACGAATACTTTGTGTCTTAGTTTGTTGTATTATTAACTTGTATTTCTTTACAGCAAATTTTCTTTTTTGTAACTATTATTAATATTTATTTGGATATTACTTAAATTCTTTGTGACCACGCTTCTCCTGAAAATTTCCTACCAAGATTTCCTTGAAATTTTCGTGAGAGTTTCAAGGTTTTCTTTCATAGAGGTTGGTCATTTGTTTAAGGCAGCCATATTGAATAATTTTAGACAAAGTATCGTGACTTTGAGCATAGGTGGGAGCAATCCGCCCCAAGTCTCCACTTGTGAGTGGGTCAGCATAATCATAAAAACCCAAATCTAGTCTAGAATATTATTACAACAGCAAAATAATGAATAGGATTATTAAGAAAGAGATTATTAAGAAAATAAGACTACAATTTTCTTTCCATTGCTTTTTAATGCACTGGTGCAATGAACATTGACTCGTACCAAGCTAAAATGTCTGTGAAACTTTTCAAAGATTTCTGCCCCAGGCCTCATTCGATGTAGGTACAATACTGATTGAAATACCCTCAAAATAATACATACAATTATTTAGTGTTTATCACTTCTTTTCATTTGGTTATTGATCATATGGACCACCTAGCCTACTTCATCGTGACAGCAAGGTTCCAGTCTACATTAGCAGCATTCAGAGATTAAATAATAATTAAAAATATTAAATTTTGATACGATTCACCACAGTTGTTATTATTATTATATTATAATGTAATGTATGGAAACTAAAGAATTTTATGTGTGAGAAGCGTTAACAGTAATCCAGCTGTTTAGATTTTAATCTTTAGTTCAAAGAATTAGCTCCTAGGTCCGGAGAGTCTCTCTTTTCCTTTAGGAGACTTGTGTAACTAAGCTAGCTAAATAAATAAATAAATAAATAAATAATAATCCCTCGCCTTCATTTAACTTCATGGAGTTCATCGTCTCACTATTCTCTTTCATCCCTCTCTTTTCGGTATGTCTCTTCATATTCCTACTCTCTATAATCTTATCCTTATGTTTACCAAACTATTATTTATTTATTCAATTAGTTTTAATTCCACGTCTTTAACTAAGTCATTACATGGAATTTCCATATTCATATCTTGCTTCTCTTAGTGGGTGTATCTTTCATTACTGGAGACACCCACGTCTAATTCATTACATTTTTCAATGCATCCCACAGTGTACTTATCTTCAAATTATAAGTTTCAAACTCAGTGAAGTCTTCTTTCATAAGCATCAGTTTCGTATTTTTTGTCATGTTGCAGTATCCTTCCTTTCTCCTTTCATTGGAGAACATAGTTTTGTCTTTCCTCATCATATAGTGTACAGTCCCATAATACACAAGTCACAGTGTCATCTCTTTCGCCAACCATACACGTCTATCTGTAGTTTTCCCTATCCTTGTTAAGTAATACCCAAAGTTTGCCCCTCCAGCTGTCAGGTGGCCGGTGTCAAGTTTGCCCCTCAGGTGGCTAAGGTGTTAGTGTTCTAGCTCACCACCAAGCAATCCCGGGTTCAATTCCGGGAGGGGCCAGAAACAATTTGTAGATTTTCACTTTAATGTCCCAGTTCATATAGCAGTGACTACTGAAAAGTGAACTCTCCTACTACTACTTCTAGTATCAATAACTCTTACTAAACACCTCCACGTGGACCAAGTTGTTGGTAAACACAGCTAAGTGGTGCACGTACTAAGAATAAGTTTCCACCCAACTCCTACTTCCTATCACTCCATGTAGATAAGTTTCAATAGCATGCTTCATTTCCCATTTACAAATACTAGAATTTAAAAAAAAAACACCTAAAGTTCCCTCACCTTAACCTCGAGCTGCGAGGTGAGAGCGGCTGCGGCGGCGGCCGCGGCAGGAGACAGCGCCGCCAGCGCCGGAGGGATGGGTCGCGGGGGCATCTCGCTCTTGCGCGGTCGCCCCCTGCTCTTGCGTCGAGGCACCGCCATGCCGGGAGGCGGCGACGCGACGGAGCCTGCGCAAGGGCTGCCTTCTCCCGTGTCCAGGGTGATGACGGGTTCTATGTTGATGATGTCCGGCTCCACCACCAGCTCCTGCGGCGACGCGCTGCTCTGGGACGAGGAAGGGTGAGGTCCTCGGTACACCTGCGACACGCAGACACACACATGCCGAAGCCTTTTACCAAAGACTCATCGGCAAATATTTGCGAACGTAAATCTCAAAATATTTCAAACTACCTGACCCGACAGACGTTGTCCTGTTCAAATGTCAATAAATTTGCTTGTGCTCGTTTTGTGAAAAGCTATTTTAAATGTGTAAACAAAGTAAAAATGAGGGAAAAAAGCGTATTTCTGAGTGATCATTGTATCTATTAACGATTGTGGAGTGATATCGGACTCCAAGTGGCAGGCAATTTTATTCGGCCGCAGGCGCACCACCTACAAACGCTTAAGGCGAACAATATCAAATACCAGCGCCTACGCATGGACCGCCGCCTCACGTGGAGCGACCATGTAAAACAACTCCACGCCAAAATAAACGCAAGAAGATTGCAACTTGCCCCCTTTCTATATAATCCCCAAATACCCCACAAAATCAAATTAAACATTTGTAAAACCTGTATCCTCAGCCCAACAGCCTACGGCCGCGAATCCTGACCTAACCACGCGCTACACCAACCTCCGTCGCCTTCAACAAGAAAATCGGGTNTTCAGAGTTGAGACAGATATCGAAACTCGAACTTCTGACTATTCTCTAGGTAAAAAAGGAGTTGAACGCGCTTTCTCCGACTAACTCTTCCAATATTTTCAACAAATATCGCCGCCATCTTCCCGAGGAACACTTCTCTCATGCAGTACTCTATCCCACAGACCTATACAAACAACTTCCACCCCTATAAAATATAATATTTATATAATAATAATAAATTTATTGTCAAAAAACAGTACAAACTGCGTATTACCACGTGGAGAAAAAAAAACTAATTTACTCTCCGGAAGCAAGCAAGGGACCATCCCATCAATTCCGATCAAGGGCCCTAAGGCAGAGGCGGATTCAAAAATTTAAATTTATATTAATATATAATATATTTATATTAATATTCATATAAAATCTCTCATTTTCTCTTCCGTCTTTTCTATTTTCAAATTCAGCAGAGAGCATATTATTTTCATTATCTTTATTGTACATGACACTCACTGGTCGCACTAATTGCCCTCGGCTCCTGACCCCCCACCCACGCGACAACGAAAGTCGCCGTCGTTAAACGGCGTCCGGTGTTTCAATACAGAGTCCACCAATGCAACAAATCGTTGAAATATATATCAAGATGAGCACGACAGGGCAATGTGCACGCTTGGACAAGACGATGGAAACGACGGACGACGTATTTACGTTCAAAAGCGGAAAACTTATTGTGCGCCTGCAATACTGTTTTATAATACGTGCATGTCATCTGCTTTTTGTATTTGTTTAAGTATTTTCTAAAGATAATTAACAAGATCAGTTGCTTCGCGTTTAATAAATTGTCACACCTGACACGGGGCAAAAGCAAGAGTTGGAAGGATAAGTGCGAATGAAACAATCACTATAAATATTCCGAACAGCCCATTGTTGTTGAACATTTTAGTATTTCCAGACCGAGAATAATTATTTTATGTTCAATGACACATGACACTAACACAAATACTGACTGGACACGGGAATTACAACTATTACTTGTATAGATTTGGCATAGCAGAGGACCGAAATTGCATCTGTGAAAATGGGGTGGATGATGTCAATCATACGAATGCAGGATAACGGAGACAGAGAGGGGAAGATGGTTTGAGAAAATGAAGACAAAGGGTTAAACTACTTTAAATGACTGGCCATTTTTAATTGGAAGTGAGAGTAAATATGCTGAATTTATGGATTATGTATCAGAAATTGTAACAATACATAATGCAGCAAAAAGCATAATAAGACGATAAAAAAGATAAGATGAAACAAATATAAGAGGAAGGCTCAAAGTGAGGCAGACGTGCATACTAGAGAAAATAAATTTTAATGTAAAAAAAGCAGTTGCAAACTGCGTATGACCACGTGGGGGAGGGGGTAATAGACTAAGTTATTCTCCGGAAACAAGAAAGGGACCATCCCATCAATTCCGATCAAGGACCCATGGGCAGCGGCTGATTTAACATTTACAAAAGAAATTATTTCATAAATACCTTGTTATCCATTAATTATTCAAAATAAATTGTAGATATAAGTGCAGTAAAATTTCGAGATTAATAAAACAAAAGTATTAATGACATTTCCGCCCAATGAAAATCCGCCACCCGGAGGAAAACCGGAGTAAATAAAAAAACTAAATGAAGCACTTTATTTTAAGGGAAAAAAAAGAAATAGGTTTATATGTAATCCTGGTCATGACTGTGTCAAGTTACAGGGGCATGATGAATTATTGTACTTGATAATAAATAAAAAAAGAAGTTTTAGTCTAATGAAATAATTTGAAAAGAGGGTGGGCAGCCGAGAAATGTACGATGTCGAAGCGACACGTGTCTAGAACAGGTGAGGGAAACCCTAGATGAAAACCTCATCCAGTTCGTGCTGAACGGGTTATGCAATCCGAGCTCTACTACTCGCCGGAGGAACAAAGAGTCCGCCTCTAAATCACCGCTATCATTAATTAATGCAGTACAATCTCACTAATACGTCACCTGTGGAATATTAACGCAACGCAAAAATGACGGCAGGATAATCATGTGTAGTGTTTTATAAAGTAAAAAAAAAAAATTTAAGTACGTACAGTGGACACACAAACACACAATACATTTTCATTCAAATGAACATCTCACACAACAATGATGTTCAAAACGGAACATAACATGTAACCAGACAGAATCCACCCAACCCTTCCTCAGCAAGACTCCAACCCAACAAATATAAAGAAAAACTCACCATTTTCTACCAGATCAGCTTCAGAATGAAGACAGCAAAAAACAACGATTTAAATACTTTCCTCAGCTGCTAAACCCATGTAGAAAAGCTGTGAAGTCCATTCGTCTGTAAATTGTTCTACTCTAGTATCTAGTAATTTAGTATCATCTACATTCGGACTCTTCACAAGCGATGAAACAATTCCGAAGTAACATCCTAATTTCACTGTCTCTTTTTACGTATTCATAATAAACAGAACTGGATAAATCATCCTCCTTCCGGCACCTTAAAATCACAATGAAAACGTGCCGCACATCACTACACCTGTTACGACACTTTCGTCACCTTGCGCTCAAAATATCCGTCGATTTTCGGATACGCACATCATCATACACAGGTGTCGAACCTCGCTCGCGGGAGTCCAACCGACACTTCGCTTCTCGCCAGCGCTCTCCGACCTGCGCTACGAAACGAAGAACAAGCAGACGCACCTCTGCTCCTGCCTACGCTGACGCCCCTTTGCCAGGTAGCCAGGGAAGGACACGCGCGCAACCCAAGGAAAGCACGTGCTTGGCTCATAGGGCTGGTTCCCTCTCTCCCTCCGAAGCGACAAAAGAAAGCAGGGGTTGCGGCAGACGGTAGGCAGACAAAACGAGCGCTGCTCTCGGAATATTTACCTGTCTACCTTCTCACCCAATCCCGGCATCTCAATCACGGGACTTGTTTGATTCATTATTTATTCAGCCTTCTCGGCTACTTGTTCCAAGCATATAAAATGCACTACACAACACAATATAAGAATTGTACTTTGAAAGTAACGTAATTTTTTATTATAAAGTATTGTTTCTGCATCTACATATCTATCAAATTTTCACTTCTACTGTGACACTAACCCGAAAATATTTACTTCTTAGCTAAAAAATAACGTGTTGCATTTTCATCGCAAGGCTGAATGTCAGCGACCTTCATCATTTTGCTGACGAATGCCGCAGTGTCATCGTCGGAACAACCTTGAAACAGAAGAACGGGCGCGTCGACAACTACTGCCGCTAATCCGAACATCTAATTACGAAAAAAGGATAAATTGACATTAAATAGAAAAAATTTGTAGCTTCTCACTTCAATACACCTGTTACAACTGAAAGGCTCGTTACTCCTTCCCCTTTTCACTCATCTCTCCTCCCTCCTATCTATCAGTGCATGTAGATGAACTTCAATAGCACGCTACATTTCCTGTTTACAAAATACTACAATAAATAAGTATTTATTAGCATAAGCACAAGTTGAAGCATTTATTCTGAATGCAGTATCTTGTATATTTTGTCACTTTCCAGGAGAAGTAAAGTAAGTAGGAGTTATAAAAACTCACATTTCATGGGGTAAAAGGTGAAACCTCGCTAATCCGGACTTTCTCGAACTGACAGTAGTCCGGATACTAAAGAAATCTGGATAATCCAGATGAGGAGGAAAATAGTCAATAAAAAATCGAAGAGTCGAGAGAACTCATACCACGACTTGGATATGAAAGTGGTCATACGCAGTTTGTACTGTTTTTTGACAATAAATTTATTATTATTATTAAAGTTAAGAAACAAAAATACACACAAAACAGAGTACCGGCTAACAAAGAATGTAATGGTAGTTTCATTATGTATGTATGTATGTATTCTCCAATAATCCAACTAAGGACCGCTATAACAAGTGTTAGTAAGGCTTCTGTGTGAGTTTACTTACTAGACACATCGTGAATTTTTGGGGGAACAGCGTCTAGATGAAATCTACTAAGCTGTATCCGCGAATTACAACTGCGGTTGTTAGCCTCAGAGGGTGAACTTTTCAAACGCCACAGCTATATGAACTGAGACATAGAGGTGAAAAGCTACAAATTTTTCTTACTCCCAACGGGAATTGAACCCGGGATGACTTGGTGACGAGCGAGCACGCTGA